>CM053517.1:3356988-3374663 GCA_028627145.1 Eidolon dupreanum
AGAAATTTTTTTCCCCCTGTCCTCTTTTTCCTTTCTTTTCCTTTTATTGTATCTATATGGGAAGATGGCTGTGAGCCGAAACTTTTGTGGTAACCGTTTCGTAATACCTGTAAATTAAATCATCACACTCTACGCCCTAAACTTATACAGTGATGGACGTCAATGATTTCTTAATAAAACCAGAAAAAAATAATTTAAAAAAATCTTTCTTTGGAATTTTACAAGTGCTTCCTTCAAAATATCTATTCAATATAAAATACTTAAAACATCAAATTTTATTTCTTGTTTATTTGCAAATATTGCAAAAACATTCTGTACCTTTTTATTTATTTATTTTTTTGCTAATGCATCCTACTTTAACAATAGAATCGACTGGGCATTCTGAGCTCCAGGTGAAGAAACTTTTCACAAAATTTTTAATGTAATGAATTTGTAAGATGAAGGCGTCTCTTAAAGTGTAATTCAAAATGAATAGAACAAACAATACCTGTTGTACGAAATGAGAGAGATGGGGAGTGACAGAGAGACAGAGTGACGAACTTGGGAAAACTATTTATCAGAAGGTAGAGCTTGAACTAGACTCTAAATAATAAACTGATGAGGTGGAGAGAAGTCGAAGGGGTATTTCAAATTGGAAAAAGACTGTCGACGAAGGTGTATTTGCTTGGAATAGGAAGATATCTTATGGAAGGGTAAAGGAGATAGTGACAAGTCAGGATAGGACCAAGTTATAGGTGTTTTCCATCGCCACATTAAGGAGTTCCGTGGATTTTTCTTGCATGATAATGAGAATTATGACAACTTGGAAGGACTGTAATGAATTTTATAGAGTAGTTTTGGAAAAGCGCCCTCTCTGGTGACGTGAGAAGTAAGAGAAGGCAAGGCATCCACGTAGGAGGCCGTGTGGGACCACGTGCGTGTGAGGTGACAGGGACCTAGATTAATGGGGTGGGAACGGCAGGCGGGGGAGCTCGGACAGACGCTTCAGACAACGCAGCGGTCTTCTGTCACGAAGGAGGTGACGGGAGGCGATGTGTCGGGAAGGATGGCGAGGCTTAAGACTGGGTGGCTGGGAGAGTGAAAAATACACCTGACGGCCGAAACAGGAGGTCGGAGGAGAAAAATCGTTTGGACGGGCGAGGGGACGGAACGTGCTGGCAGGTACGTGGGCTCAGCACTCACTAGAAAGTCGACGTGAACCCACATGTCCCGTTAGGTGGCCCAGCAGCCACTTCAACACGGCGAACGTCGACCTACGAGTTATGTTGACAAAGCTTTGTTTGCCACAAGGTAGTAAAATAGCATTTCAACACATAATCAGTAGAAGAGGATGAGATGGTTTACGTCGCTTTGTTCATATGAAGGCTTTGAAATCTGGCGTGTTTTTAACATTTAGAGCACCTCCCAGTTAGGCCACATTTCAAGTGCTCAGTTGTCACCCGTGGCTGGTTGGTGGCTGCCATACTACTCAGTGCACTATTAGGCGGTTTAATAAAACTAACAAACTTAAGTAGCAAAGGTCTCAATTAAGCTGGGGCTAAGACTCACTGTATTTTGGTAATTATAATTCTGTTTAGCCTTTATCCTCTTCTGTTCCTTATGTTTATTTTAGGTATTTCATATTCAACATGTTCTTTTAGCGGAAGGAACTTCATTCTTTCTCCAAAGCAGCAAGAATTTTAGAAACATTCATGATTTACTGTTTCATTGCTCTCTTATTTAATTCTCCATTTGACTTACAACTTTAACTTGACTTACAACTTTAATTAAACAAATCAGTCTGAGTCTTCTTCTTCTTTTTTCTTTGTCAGTCTTAAAAACTCTTGATTATGAAATAATTTAGCAACATGTCCTCAAAAACCTTGGAGAAATGACATTTAATACTTTGGGAATGAAACTACATTTTTCATGTTTGCCTGACTGCATATGTGCGTATTTCTCCATTGTTTAATATCTGACATACACTTGCTGGATTTTTGGTCTTTTCTATATGCTAAAGAATGCAGTACAAAGAGAGCCTACTTCTACACAGCACACGCCAAGGACATTGTGTTCTGTCTTTACAATGAAATGCAGATTTCCCATTAAAAGGCAAGCTCATCATTTCAAAAGGTTCAATAGGATGGTGTATTAAAAAAATCCAGCTGCTTAAATTTAGGGCATTGAAAAACGTCCAAAAAAATTTTTCCCTGGGTCTCAAGCATTTTCATTTGATTATGTATTGAATAGCTTTCCATTCAGTCTATAATCTTGCCTCTTAGAATTCTGTCCTAAAATTGTCTGACAAGTGTTTCAAATAAGGTTGACTCAACCGTGATGCTTCCTTTACTTAAATTATGTATTTTGCTATTTAGAATATTTTTGTGTTTGCTGATATGTAATGAATTTTTGTACAGGAAATATTGGAATCTTTTTACAGTGCTTTGCCTTCTCACGTTTGTTCTTAGGCTTTCCTTACCCCCATTTAGTTTCTTTTACGGTTTTTTTTTTTTTTTTTAATCTTTGAAGACATGGTCTGCCAGGACAGCCATTTTGTCCTCTAACCGACTTCCTTCAGCTTCCTTCTTTAGTCGTCTGTTTCTCTCTGCCTCGCTCTTTCAATGGGCTTTGCCCAGCTCTTCTCTGATTAATTGAGGAGTCAGAAGCAGCGAAGCCCGTGGTGCTCCCTTCGGTGACTCTCTCAGGGGCGTGCAGACAGCAGGCCCCACAGCTGGCTGGGGAGCGTGGCAGAGCCCTGCTCGGTCCTGCTGAGCCACAGACCTCAGGCAAGGGTTGCAGGAGCTGCCGGGACCCAAAGGCTGGCGTTGGACGTACCTGCACGGTGCGAGGACTCCCCACAGCAAAGGCATCGGTAGTTGTTTATTAAAAGTCGTCGCTAGGTCTCCGTGCTCCCCTCCTCCTGAGTCGAATCCTGCTTTTTCTCAGGACTAGCACCAGAGATGGGGCTGGGCCCATAGAGGGGACAGTCTCACACGGAACGGGCCACAAACGCCCCAGGAACAGATCTCGGCTGCGTTCCTGAAGCCGTGTTTGGCGCTCTCCCATTGCACTGGCCGCGAGGTGTTCATACCTATGATAATATGACCCCTGGGCGAGTCCATGAAAGTAAATGTTTCTAGTAATTCTTTGGCGTCCAGAATGCTTTACTGAGACCAGTTCGGTCCCATTTGCAGACATCCCCTCTCCAGTGTCCATTTTCTTCCTAAAGAATTGTTCATTTTAAAAGAGAATTCGTTGTAGTTAATATCGGTCTACTTCTAATGGGTTCTTTTCTTTTTCCCCCTCAAAGAGCTCAATAGTTTAATGGAATCATTTTTTTTTCCTCCTACATTTTATTCTAGACCCAAATGAAGAAAGCGTTTTCTGTACTTTATCATAATTTGCAGGGGGCATGTCATTCCGGGGTCCTTCTGCTTCCAGCCCCCTGCCAGCACTGGCTATCAAAACTGCTTAGGCTGCAAATAAAATATGAAATGAAATCCATGTGGCATTTCTCATTGAATTAGGACCAGAACGTTGTTTGTTAAATATTAACAGATGGCTAAATTCTTAATATCAAACTAACATTTAAAAGCATCTAAGGGGACCCACGCGAGGAAGAAAGGCTAGAGGACCGTGTGTTCCCTCCATCGCCGAGCGAGCCCTTCCTCTGCCCCCCCTCCCCTCCCCTCCCCCCTCCCACCCACGTGCTAAGAATCACCGGAGATGCCTGTCTCAGACAACTTTCATCCCTTGGTAGCTGGTATCAGCAAAGTGTGTGATGGTATCAAAATATAATCATGTGTTGGCCAGCTCGGGTGATATGTTGCCATTGGCATGCTTCAAGATCTTTGATTAAAGCCTTCTCTCTCTCTCTCTCTCTCTCAAAAATAGGAAAAAGAGAAGAAGTACATGCTCCCCTTGGACAACCTGAAAGTTCGGGATGTGGAAAAGGGCTTTATGTCTAGCAAGCACATCTTTGCGCTCTTCAATACAGAACAAAGGTAAGACAATGAAGTTGCTTCTGTCTTTAGACTCTGTCCCTTGAGTTGCCACATGATCAGAGGTTGTATTTGTAATAGTTCCTTTGGCTCCAACTTGAAATTCGTTAACTCATCAGTTTTCCTTTCATTCATCTTGTCTTTCTAGCTTCCATCATAGGTTCGAATTCAAACATTAAGTTAGAATAAAAGGGGTCTTCAGGTATGAATTAGTCTATTCCATGCTTTTCCAGCAGGCATCCAAATCACGATGCTTCCATTCTTAAGTTACATTTTATTACTCTCAAGTGTTTTTTGCCCTGAATTTGTAGTTTACATACTTACAAATTACTCAGTGATCATTTTTAATAATATATGTTTGGTGTGAATGGATATCACTTAAGACATACGCATATGTGTTATGACTAAATTCTTGCATCTGTGAATAGAATTGTCCAGTTAATGTGAAATCAAATATATAGTACTTTATAATTTTTCAAAGCACTGTCCATGTTCATTGTCTGGTTTTCGTAACAATTGCCCTGTGGGGTAAAAAGATAGAGTCGTGTGGCTGCTATTTTATAAATTAGAAAAAGTAACTCGAAGAGGTTGACTTTCTTAAGATCACAAAATAGTACGTGGGAGAGCTCAAACCTGAATCAGGACTTCTGTGTCTAAGAGCACTTCTTCTTCGACTTGTGTTTTTTTCCTTCCCTTCCCTTCCCTTCCCTTCCCTTCCCTTCCCTTCCCTTCCCTTCCCTTCCCTTCCCTTCCCTTCCCTTCCCTTCCCTTCCCTTCCCTCTTCCTTTCCCTCTTCCCTTCCCTTCTCTTCCCTTCCTTTTCCTTCCCTCTTCCCTTCCCTTCCCTCTTTTGCTCTCTTCTCTCCTCTCTCCTTTTTCCTCTCTCCTCTCTCCTCCCCTTCCCTCCCCTTCCCTCCCCTTTCCTTCCCTTCCCTTCTCTTTTTTTACTGCTGGTCACTGACAATATCAAAACTCAGTTTGGGGCTGACTACCACAGAGTGCCATGATTGCTGATTGGAACTAAGCAGTAAAGTTAAATAAGTAAATGGAGAGGAGGTGACAGAGGACAGGACAGAGAGATGTCAGAGGGCCACAGCTACGCAACTAGAGTATAGGAGACCTTCCCCAAATGAAAATGTTATAGGAAAAAACTAATTAATTTCTATGAGTCAGTTCTTAAGTGACAGATTCATTAGGTGGCAGGGTCTAATCTTAACCCATCTTTTCAGGCCTTTTATCTTTATTTAGCAATGAATGAAAGTCCTTGGTTAGGGTTAGTGACTGGCCCAGGGTCAATCACACGGCAAATCAAAACAGCAAAGGAAGCCTTCTTCCCACATTCCCAGTCAGTTGCTCAGAGTGACTCATTGTACAAAAACACTTAGGAAAACCACAAGGGGAAAGTGAATTAAATACAACTCCCCTACCAAATACTGAGATGGGACTTTTAAAAAAAAGTCTGAGTAGTATTCGAGAGTAGCTTGTGGGGAACAAGAGCAAAGCCCGCTGGTCATGACAGAGAATGCGAGGGTTCCTGGAGTGGGCAGAGGGGGGCCTGGTCCGGGGCCCACACTCAGCGCGGCCGACACCACGCAGGAGGTGGGCTGAACGGAGCCCTTGGCCCACCTGGACGCTCAGGCTCTAAAAGGCCTTGCTGCAAAGTGAAAAATCAGACAGTGGTAGACAGCTTCTGAGATGAAACACAACTGTGGATTTGAAAGAGAACAAAACACACACAAATGGGGAAAGTCTGGACTCCTAAAAACCCAGGTCCTCCCTGGAGTTCGTGGCTGGCTGGGATCGAACCCAGCCACTGGTCAGAGACCCGCCCGTGAGTACGGGGATGTCCCACCTGCAGGCACGTTCGCCTTCGTCTTTTCCTCTGAAAGCTTGATTATTTTCAGTTATTTTCCTACTGGCGGGGAACCCTAGTACGATGTCGAATATTGTTGGGCGTCCTTGCCATGTTTCTGATTTTAAGGAGAATTATTTCATAGTGTTATAGTTAAGTACTTTCTGATAGGTGCCTGATATCAGGTAAAGAAGACCACTTATGTTTCTAGTTGCTAAATTGTTTCTATTTTAATCATGGGTGGGTGTGGAATTTTATCACGTGCTTTTTCTGCCTCTGAAGAGAAGACTGTATGATTTTTCTTCTCTAATTTCTTCATGTGGTGAGATATATTAATAGACCTAAGGTTAAACCATCCTTGATCTCCTGGAGTGAACCCGGTTGAGTCATGATGTATTATTATTTATTATGCATTCCTGGCTCACGTTTGCTGGTATTTCAGCCTTTTGCATCTCATTCTTAAATGAGTTTGGCTCCTAAAAGTCAAACTTTATTGAACCACCCCTGCCTGGTTTTCGTATCAAGGTGCTCTTATCTTCATTACTGAAGTGGGAATAAGTCCTATTGTTCTTTGGAAGGTTTCGTATAAAATAGCGATGAACTGTTGATTGATTGATTGGTAGATCTCATCTGGCTCTGGTGGGCAGTTTTAGTATGTAGACTTTTAATAGTGATTTAATGTATTTAATAACTATAGATTTGTTCATGTTTTCTATTTTTTCCATGAGTTATTTTGGACAAATTATATTTTTTCCTAGGAAATTGTCCTTTTTGTTTATTTTTAAATATGCGAGTGCCAAGTATTTTTTTATTAAAAATTATTGAGATGATGACAACAATTAATAAAATCAGTGTTTTAAGTATACAATTCAACGGTGTGTCACATATGTATTACATTGTGTGTTCACCACCCAAAGTTAGGTTTCCTTCCATCACCAAATTTTGACCCCTTTTACCCCATCTACCTCCTCCCTCCCCCACTCCCTCTGTAACCACTAACCCCCCGTCCATGTCCATGAGCCTCTGTTCGTTCGTCATGTTTGTTTCTTTCAGTTTTATATCCCTCATTGGAGTAAAATCATGTTTTCCAACTTTTTCTATCTGACTTATTTCGCTCAGCATGATTATCTTAAGATCTACTCATGTTGTCACAAATGGCAGTATTTCATCTTTGCTTATGGCTGAATAAAATTCCGTTGTATATATGTACCATATCTTCTTTATCCAATCACCAGGTATTTCTGAATGTTCTATTTTTTAGATCTCTGTTATGTCTGAAATTTGACCTCTTTTTATTTCTAATAGTAAGCCTTACCTTTTTTTTTTTTTTAAACACAATCGCTATTGCCAGAGTTTTATCTATTTCCAAAGAACCTACTTTCGACTTTTGTTCCTTTATTTTTTTATTTCTATAATTTCTGCTCTCTTTATTATTTCCTTCCTTGTATTTTCTTTGTGTTTACTTTATAGGTCTTTTTTTCCCTAACTTCTTACTTTAAATGTGTAGCTCGTCTATTTTTATTGTCTTTCTTATATATGCATATAAACCTAGATTTCCCTCTAGGTAATCTTTAGCTACTTACCACAAATTTTAAGATGTAATATTTTTCTTATCATTAAGTTCTGTTTCCTATAATCTTCTGTTTGCATAATCTTCATTATGATTTCTTTCTTGAGTTGTTTAGAAGTGTATTTTACATTCTATAATGCATGGAATTTTATTGTTTGTTCTTGTTATTGATTTCTAACTTAATTGTATTGTGGTCAGAGAATGCACATGGTAAGTTTTCATAAATATTCCGTGTATGCTTGAGAAGAATGTATTGATTTGGGAGGGCGGGGTTCCAGGAGGGTTCATTAGATTATGCTTGTTAACCATATTGTCCAGTCTCTATCATTATGATCTTTTTTCATCTTGATTAATTCAAACACTCGGCAAGTATGTATTAGGCAGCTGTTACGTGCCATGGCACTGCTCTATATTCTTAAAATGCCTCTGTGAATAAAACAGATAAAAATGATTTGCTTTATGTATTTTGAGGTCAATCTATGTTATTAGATTTTTACAAGTTTAGAATTGTATCTTCCTGGTGACATTTTTAAGAATAATTTTGTGGCAACTCCCTTTATTTTTAACAATGCTCTTTGCCTTAAATTTTATTTTGTCTGATCTTAATGTAGCTATAGCTACACTACCTTTTTTCTCAGTTAATATTTACTTGGTTTATCTTTTTTATTTACTTTTGCCATCAATTGTTCTTTATTTTTATTGTGTTTTTCATATAGTATGTAGTTGGATTTGTTTGGTTTTAATTTAATGTGAGATCTTTTTCTTTTAACTGGTGAGTATAGCCCATTTATATTTATTATTATTATTAATATTACTGATTCGTCAAATTTATTTGAACATTTTATTTAAATCGTTCTGTTTACCCTGCCTTTTTATATTTATTTTGCCCCTTCTTTCCTGAGTTCTTTTTTTTTTTTATTAAAATTAGTTAATTTTTTCCTTAGGTTGGAAATTATATACTTTATTTTTATTCTTTTAGACAGTCCTTGACAATTTTTGGCTCGAAGTTTGTAGTTAGTTATCTTTCCAAAATGACCCTATAACACTTCAACGCCACTAACTCTCTCTTGATTTCCATGTTATTGTTACTTAGTGTCTTTGAGTGCCACCTCACTTTTTCCTCCCTTTACCCAATATTATAATTGGTTCACATAGACAGTGATTGTTTAGATTTATCGACATGTTTGTCAATTTCTTGGCTCACTTTTCTTCTTGGATCGCACTGTTTAATTTTGGCTCATTCTTCACACTCTAAGGTGCTCTCTTTAGAACGAAATCCCTTCAGTGGGCAACACCTGATTAAAACTCTTAGTTTGGTGTTCGTTTTCCTGAAAGTATTGTTGGGTTGACAGTTCTTTGATCTCATACTTTGAAGTCATTATTCCGCTATATCCTGGCTTCAGCTCTGCTTTTGAGAAGTCAGCTGCCAGTCTACTTAATAGGTAATTTGTATTTCCTCACTGGTTCAATTCAAGAGCTCGTCTGTCTTTGGCATACTGAATTTTCAACATGGTGTGTTTATATGTGTGTTTTACTTTCTATTTCTTGCTCGGGATCTATTTTGTTTTCTAAACTTGAGGATTCATGATTTTCATAAAGTCTGAAAAACTGTATATCATTGCCTCTTTGACTTTTATCTTTTCTCTGTTTTTTCTTATTTATCCTTCTGGAATTCCTATTAGACACATTCTAACCCATTTTATCCTGTCCTTTGATGTTTGACTCTCCATCCCGTACATATCTCCCTGTGCCTCGTTTCAGGTCCTTAGCTCTGCCTTCCAGTTCACGCGCACCCTCTTCGTCTGTGACCAGGCGAACACAAACTTGCCTGTCATCTTCCTTTGATAGTGGATGCATTTTTTTTTTTTCAATCCATCCTTTTTCTGAGGATGTAGCCTGTGGAGAGCCCTGACTCTCATATACATCCCAAGATTTCATTTTCTATTTTTTTGTAGCCACTAAGATCCAAGCCTTTCGGTTATGAAAGCTAACAGTATCCAGTGGGAAAAGTGACAAAGATGTATTTCTTCGCTCTTGCATGTGTGTGCGCGCGCGCGCTCTCTCTCTCTCTCTCTCTCTCTCTCTCTCTCTCTCTCTCTCAGATTATTTTTCGTATTTCAGGGAGAGCCTAGGATTTAAAATAATGTTTTTCAGCAATTCTAGATGTCTTGTAGGAAAGAAGTTTTAAATTTTCCATTCTGCCATTTTCATTGAAATGAAATGGCCTTTCATGACCACTGAGCTGTTGAAACACAAAATGTTTCTGACTTCCCCACCGGAAGTGAGGGTTGCAATAAAAGTGAACACAAATGCCAGCCTGGGGATTCTCCGTGTTTACAAACGTGAATGTTTCACAAACCATTTAGAGAAAAACAGCTATTATTCTCCTGTTCTCTCATTTATTTTCTCAATAAATAACTCTTTATTTTGTTATTCATTCTAAAATATTTATTAGGCTTTCCTATATTACCTGCCCTGCAAGTCAGTGTCAGTACTCTAAATTAAATACAAGATGTGATCTTATTTTGCATGTCATTTGTAATCACCAGTAAGTCTCATGCAACATTCATTTTTCACTGATCTTAATACAGAAAATTTAGGAAATCAAGGAAGAGATTTAAGAAATGTAGAAAAGAGAGTCTAATTGAGGGGATACTATACATGAAACATGGGTTACAGTTGTATAAGGTAACATTTAACCAGATTATGTGATAGTGTATTCCTCACCAGTACATAAGTGCTAGGGTAGCAGAGAGCGTAGGGTTTAGCCACAAGCAGTAGTTAGCATCATAGGAGGTGGCTCTCACTGGGTCTCAACATGAACCGATAGAAAGAATAGAAATACCCCAAAGAGGGAATAATATTACTCAAAGCGAAAAGGTGAGAAGTGTTGCTTAATCTGTTGCTAGCCTTTTGGAATGAGAAGAAGCTACCTTTAAAGCTAAGGTGAACATTCCTTTTTTTTTTCTCCCTCATAGCGTTTATTGAACTGGACTTACCCATGTAAGTTTATAACATTTTAATATTCTATATCGAAGGAAAACCGTGCATCTATCAAAGGCCCATATACCTAGCACAATTCTGCCAACTATAGTTAATGATATTCTTTTCACCATTTACATTGATTCCAAGGTTATGTTCCTATTTTTTTTTCCTTCTGAGACAAGATCTTGTAAGAAAAGAAGTATTCTCTTTCCTTGCCTTTAGATAAACTTATCCTTGGTTAATTTAGAAGAGTTTTTATAAATGCTTTTATTACTTTGTATTCTTTATCCCTGCAGTGTTTCGGATAAACTTATTTAGCTGTTTAGCAGATACAGGTGAGATGCTTGGCTTTGAGGCTAAGAGTTTCTGTGTGAACATTGGGGTTGGCACCAACTTACATATAAAGTGTCATGGCTTTTTAGGGTTCTCTGAGACCTTAGAGATAATCTTGTCCGTCCTCCTCACCTCACAAGTCATGGAGTTGGCACCTGTAACAGTTAAATGCCTTCCCTGTGTCAGTTAACAGCAGAGCCAGAAGCAAAGCCTGGTCCGATGTCTTTTGATTCGGGATTCTTTCTGACAGCATCATTTTGATAGTAACTATGGACCAGAAATTCCACCTAATAGTTTACTTGGAATTGTTCCTAAAAGAGCAGCAACGAAAAGTTTTGTTTTTTTTTTTTTAACTTTTTATGTAGGTATTTCATTTGCTGTTAGGTCTTACAATTTTCCACGGAATAATTTTAGCCTCATTCGCAAAGCTCGACATAGAACTGACCTGTACCCTTGCTACAGTTCTCGAAAAACTGTTAGCCATTGCTACTGTGTCACCACACTATTCTTAAGAGGTCATTCAGTTGCTATTTCAGCTTTCCACTGTAAAGTTTGAAACAGTTACTCCGTGGTCCGCAGCCATCAGGTGTGTGGAAATGGATCCATTTAACATCCTTTTAAAACAAGCCTCAGTGTCTTGGTGAATTAATGGGATCTTTATGAGTCTGCTAAGCAGATTCTTGAGCCATTCTACACAGTGCTTCAGTGCTAAGATTTTTCTAAATGGAAGGAATTGTTACTCATTGCAATGACTTCAGGGCTCAGAGCGAGTGAATTTCACACCTAGCCTGACTTAGGCTGCGAATCCCCCGGGAAGGTTAGCACTCCCCTGCCGTCCTGGGCCCTCCCCAGAAGGCATCCCCGACGCCCGTGGGGGCTGACCAGCTGCAGTACTGTGTCCTCGCCTTCACTGCATCACCAAACCCTTCTGCAGCTCCAAGTTAAAAGATTCCTAAACTGCTCCGTGGCAGGGTCTGAACCCGAGCGTGAAAGGTCCCCAGGTTTTCGCCCGTGTGGCTTTGTTGGACGTGCCGCGTCTGTGCTAGCAGAAACCCGTCTCCCTAGCGGCCTCCCGGTGCTGGTCTGCGCCCTCCCCGGGCCAGCCTTCGCTTCCAAGGCCACGTTAAGGCCCATTTGGTCCAAGGTATGTCAGCTCTGGTAGCCAGCAGAGATCCGTGTCTGCCCAGGGGGTCGTGGGGCTGCCACGTGGTATTTTCTGAGTCCCCCTCGGGGTTGGCCAGCTCTGTTTTCTCTTAAAATAAGGCATTCTTTCTTTGATGCTGCTTGCAGCTTCAGTTCAGGATACGGTTTATCAACATTACCAAGCGTTCCAATTCACTTCCTCCCCCCTTTTTTACAGAAAGGGGTTTTAGGGTATTTCACTACTCTACTTAGTCCCCAGCACATTGCTGACACTCAATAAATGTCAAATAACGCGGCACTGTAGCTCGTGTGTGCTCTCTAGGCATTCTGAAAAGAATGGCTCTTTATTCTCATTGTCGAGTGGTATATTTTTCCACTCGTTGGCTGGAGAGGAATTGGAGTCAGGTTTTCCATTTATATACCTTTACGGCTGTGCTTCTATATTAAGACACGCTTCGAGGTGAAGTTATTTGGGAAAGTGCTTAATTAAACAAATATGCTGGGCAAAAGGTGGTATGCAACGCCTTGTCCAGAAGGTCGCGTCTCACTGGGCTGTGGTGGAGTGTCAAACCTGTGTCAGAGGAAAGCGATCACTCTTCCACGGACAGGGGTGGCAGAGGCTCACATTTATTGGAAATTCAGTAGAGTAAAAACATGTAGTGTTTTGTACTAGGAAATGAAATTTCGTGTAAGGAGTACAATGCAATTAATCTTGTATTTGGAACAGAAACAAGACACCTGGAACAGTTATTTCAGTTCATTTTACCCCACTGTTGTCAAAAGAGTGTTTAAGACACTCTCTTGCCTTATAGAATACTAAGTAAGAATCGCTCTTCTTTGGAGTACTCTGATTCAAGAAGATTCTTCCTTGTCAGATGAAGATTCATTTAGTAACCAGTCTTCCAGTCCAAGCTGAGCGGTGAAATACATGTCATCCTACATTTTCTCATATTTCCACAGAGGGGTGTTTGCAGTGCCCCCAACTATGAGTGGCCAGCAGAGGGAAAAAGTCAGTTTGAGAGTAAAATCTCTTTATCACTCTCAATTGACTTCTCCAGCTCACTGTACCCTCTCTGTAACTTCAGGGATGATACAAAGGTTTGGTTT
Source organism: Eidolon dupreanum (assembly GCA_028627145.1). Lineage (NCBI taxonomy): Eukaryota > Metazoa > Chordata > Mammalia > Chiroptera > Pteropodidae > Eidolon > Eidolon dupreanum. Next base: position 3,369,958 of record CM053517.1, read on the forward strand.
TCCCCATACTTTCTCCTCCTATCTCTCTGTCTGTCTCTCTCTCTTCCTCCCTCTCTCCTTCCCTTCTTCCCTTCTTCCCTTCTTCTCCCTCTCCACACACACACACACACACACACACACACACACACACACACACACACACATACGTTGTGCTGGATATGAGACCAACTAGCATCTGACGTCTTGTCCTTTGGCACACACGGGCAAACTGCTCTTAGTGGGGTGTCAGCGGCACGGCTGTGAGAAACCTTAAACAAATGTGTCTAAGTAACGGAATGTGTTGAGTCAACATTTTAACACCCCGTACCTCTTTCTAGTCTTAACACATGAGAAATAAACTAATGTAAAATGTGCCCATGCCATCGATATTCGTGTCCACTGCTGGACTGCCTTCCATGAGCGACAGGCCGTGTGTGTCCTCTTGACTGCTTCCCCCCAGGGCCTGACACCGTGCCTGGTGACTGGTGGAGCTCGAGAACATGAGGGAATGAATAAATAGTTGGATGTTAAACTTTCCCCCTCCATTACATGGAGAAGGTTTAAATAACGCCAATTGCCAACAAAAAGCGTTCTGCGAGTAAGCTCTAGAAGCCGATAGCCTCTGATCCGAGTAGGCTGACAATGGAAATATTCAGTGAAAACTCTTGGAGGAAATAGTGTTAGTACGAAAAGAAATCTTTCATTTAAAGAGTGAGAACCTGAGCATTTTCAGTTATATACAAAGCGTATAAATGAGTTTCCTTTGAACACAGCAGAATTCCAAATTGTCCTTTAAGGAAAAAAAAATAGTGGGTAGATGTTTCATTGTAAATTATCTCTTTCATTCTCATAATCTTATTTCTATTGTTCAAAAATGTCTTGGAGGCCTCCTCGCCCAGCTTTCTAAATCTTCCCTTCTTTAGCTCCAGCAGAGTCTTAACGAATTTCAGGTTTTCTGTCACATACAGAACTTTTGAAAGTTTGGATGCTGGAGAGCCGGAAGCCAGCGTTTGGGTTTTCTGTTGGTAAGTTTGGGGCCCTTCTTGTTTCTGCTGAACTCTTAAGCTCACGTGGGTCAGAAAGAGAGCCGAGGCCTGTCGCAGAGTCGTGGGTGGTAGGTTCGCAGTGTGACAGTAACATCTATTTCTCTCTGTAAATCTGAAAGAATGGACCCTGTACTTTCCCGGTTTAGCCAGTCAGTACGAGGACACTCTATCTGGAAAGCTGTTACATCCAAATCTTTGAATCCGAGAGCCGTTCTTGTGTCCTCTCTCTTCCTTTGTGCCAGCCTCTCACTGCAAAGACATTTGTCATCCTATGGATCCGATGCTGCTGATTATGGTAGTTGGCCAGGGGTCAGTCCTGCACCGTTCCCCTGATAGACATCTCTCTGATTGAAATGGCGTCGGTAGGAAATTCTAGGTACACCAGACTGGAGGGGCAACGGGGTCCTCAAACCGGAGGCCGAGGAGAGATGGTTTGGAGGACCAAAACTGTCTGCCCACTTGATTTATTTGACGTATCAGCCACACCGAGACAGAAATCAAATATGGTTTGGTAATATTTTCATGAACTAAGTCTGTGACAATTGATTTCACCGCTAAGATAGATTCTCATGAAAGCCAACATAATTGCTTGGGTACGAAATGTCTGTGGCTTGAAGCAATCACTTTAAATTCTTCTCTTATTGGTTTCCAGATTACACTCTGAATTGAAATAGGAGCACGATGCTGTACTGTGGTGACTGTTTCTGCCTTTTCTGAGAGAAAAATAGCAAGTTGGCACTTTTCAGCTTTTGCAAATGTCATTAAAAGGCTTTGGGGAAATTCTTCATGCTTAAAACACCTGTGTGTAGTCCATTTCCCTTTTTCTAGGGGAATTAGGCATTGGGCTCCCCAGGAGCCTCGGCGCATTTCAAAGGGATTGGTAGGATAGACTCAGCGACTTAGATCAGCCCCTGTCTTCCCGAGGATTTAAACTGGACTTGTATCTTAAGCCATCGGTAGCGCCAGCAGGGATTTTGGTCAGCGTTTGAGGCGTTCGTGTTCAGGAGCTTTCTGTCCGAGGGCTGTCTTGATGGATGAGCCCAACATGGCTGTGTAAAGTTCAAGAACAAAAAGAAATTATGTCCTTCACAGCAAGTTTACTTTTCTTCTAGGATTTCAGAACAAACACACTGCCTGCTCCCACCTACTTCCTGGAACAACCATTTGCTGGTGGGCACTGCCCTCCCCCCACGGCCCCATCAGACAAACACTGCGGCTTGGGACAGAAGTCCGCCTCCGTTTGGGGACCATAAAAAGGCCCCAGTTGTGTTCATTAATGATGGGGGAGCAATCGCTGGTTACAGCATGCTGCAGAAAAATCCATGCCCGGTTCTAAGATGCGTCCTATAGGGTAGATGCTGCCCCGGTTAAGCTGTAAGAGGCGGCCTGACAGATCATCATCAAAGAGACTGGTCCCAGTGACCCGATACCGTTAACGACGCGATCGCTAATGAACAAGATCGTTAATCAACAAGCTAGTTTCTGTTAAAAAGCGAACTTTTACTTTTGAAAACAAGCAAGTCATTCGAAAGAACTCAGTTCAAGGAATTAAACGCATTGACTCAGGCTTTTATTCTAGAGACTGGGTCTGCATTTTGGTTGTTTATGGTTAGAAAAGAATTGAAGGGACTTGTGCGCTGTGCTTTGTACAGCGTGATGAGGATTTCGGGGCGGCATGGCACCCCAAGATGAAGCCGGCAGAGGGATGGCCAGGTGTGCAGGCGTTTCAGTCAGCAACCTGTGGGGAGAGCTCTTAAGAAATGAGTAAACAGGGACGTGAGCATTCTCCTAGCTGGGTCTGGCCTGGAGGAAATGTCTAAACACCTTAAATTTCTTTGGCAGTCTTAGAGGCCTCCAAAAACCAAAATAAAGAAATCTAAGGACATGTTTTACTGACTATTGGAATAATCAAGTTTGTAGAGGTGACCTCTCGAATATCGTAAAACGGTCCACAATTTGGAGAAAAAACTTACATCAAATAGGAAAATAAACAGAAAAAGTCCAAAGAGGGTTATTAATGAAAACCCAGTCACACTGAACAGTGCATCGTGGCTCTCTCTGGCAGACACAGTGTTTTCCATCACCACCAGTGTTACTATATACTATCCTGACTTATTAAATGCCATGTCTAGTTCTTGAGTTAGGAAAAAAAAAAAAAAAAAGCCTTTAAATCAAGGAAACACGTGGATATGTAAAGTTATACGAAGGTCACTGAGCTCCCTCCAATCAGGCACTCAAAAATATTAATTATAAGCCTGGCTTTTTACAATATCAATTTACAACTCAGGGATCTTTCTGTGACTGAATATTTTTTTCTCAGTTGATTTACTGTGAGACCAACTTACCAATCAAGAATGTCCTTAGTGGCTGTACCTGCTGAGAGAAAATAACTGTGAAGGATTTAATTGTATACCTGGAATATAAATTACATTATTCTGTTTCCGTTCGCTGCATTCAGAGGGAAGCTAAAATTAAATCTATTTACCGCCACACGCAATTAATTTTCATTAAGATGCACCGCCTCAGCAAAGGGAGCTGACACGGCACAAGCCGTGGTAGAAAATGTTTGTCACCCTCTGGGTGACTGAGCAGATGCCTGTCTCATAGAGAAAACATTTGCGGAGACTAAACTGGAGTGAGTCCTTTCCTTTTCTTCCACTTTTCTAATTTTGAAACTGCCTATGTTGACTTCTTAGAATCTGAGGAAAATACTGTTCATGTAAAGGAACGGTTTGAAAAACATGCAGTTGCAGAAACCCGTTCTGACTCTTCCAACACAGGGTCCGCCTTTGCCGTCTGTGCGTTTGCTAAAGCCGCACCTCGCTCCACGCCGATAAATCTCTCCCGGGCCGCAGCATGAGGCTATGTGTTATGCTACGAGGTATTCGCCCAGGCATCACGGGAGGATTCTGCTTTAGAAAACAGACAAATGTCTGCGACTTGGTTACACCATCAGTGTGCCAAGGGAGTTAAACTCTTTCTGTGTTTTAATGACCACATTGTACATTTTAAAATAAATTGGCCCTATAAGATCCCTGCTAATGGCTCCCAAACTTTTTGGTCTGAGGATCCTTTCCACTCTTAAAAATTATTGAGGACTTCAAAGAGCTTTTGTTTATATGGAGTGTGTGGATTATATCGGGAATTCTGTCAGCCAGTTGACTTCGTATTGTTACTTAAAATTGGCTGAGTATATAGTGAGAGCATTTATACCATGGAAATTGGCAAATGCTACAAACCATGGCTTTTTTTTTCTTCTGGAAAGCTAGTTGTTAAACATTTATTAGCATACCACCAATTATATCCATTGTTAGAAATTAAAACTGAGAAATTAAAAAAATGTTTATTTATTAAATCATTCAAAAATAATAGTATTAAATCCATTTATACTCACATAAATGTTATGTTTTATGGAAAAATAGATTTTAAAATATCAGTGAGAAGAGTGGCATTATTTTTTTTACAATTTAGCAAATCTCTCTAATATGCAGCTTAATGGAAGACAGCTGGATTCTCATATCTGCTCTGCTTTCAATTTGTTGCAATATGTTGTTTTGGTCTAAGTGTATGAAGAAAATCTGGCCTCACGGAGATATGTATTTAAAAAGGGAAGAGTATTTTAATAGCTTCTTCAGACAGTTGTGGATTTTCTTCCTCGGTGCCTTACCAAAACTCGACAAG
>CM053517.1:3375163-3427527 GCA_028627145.1 Eidolon dupreanum
GCACGGGGTCTTCTCTGTCCCTGCCTTTGCGCGGTCCGGCGCGTGCGGAGGCGCCGTCCAGGAATTCCCTGATCAGCTCGGAGCCCTTAGCGGACTCGTGGCCTTGGTCCATCTACGTCGCTGTTGTCAAGTCAGTCTTGATCTTCAGTGAGAACCTGTGGCCTCTGTCACCCTGTCACCACTGTCGCCGTGTGAAGATATGAAGAGAGTGCCCTTGCTCCGTCCGTCCGCCGGGACCCTGAGCGCGCGTCCACCTCTGCTCTTCCCGGGGCTGCAGCTCCCCGTCCGGCTCCGCCCACCGGCCCTCCCTGAGCGCTGAGCACCTGCCCTCCCCGTCCGGCTCCGCCCACCGGCCCCCCCTGAGCGCTGAGCACCTGCCCTCCCCGTCCGGCTCCGCCCACCGGCCCCACCTGGGCGCTGAGCACCTGCCCTCCCCGTCCGGCTCCGCCCACCGGCCCCACCTGGGCGCTGAGCACCTGCCCTCCCCGCCGTGGCCGCCCCTGGGCCGCCAGCCGCCCTGCTGGGAACCGGGACTCACCCCTTGATTGGTCTCAGAGCCTCACTTTCCACAACCAGCTCCTCAGAAATACACGATGTGCTTCCCACGTAGAACTCGGCTTCCTGCCGCGTCAGCCTCCCCGGCCTGGTCCCCTCCAGCCGGGCTCCGCAGCCTCCTGCTTGCTCCGTCCGTCTCCACGCGCGCCACGCCACAGTGACCCTGTGTGCACACCGTGACCGGAGAGAGATTTCAGAAGAAGCCTGCCACACGCCTCTGCTTAAATTCCTTCAGAGTCTTTTCATCACACTCAGGGAAAAAACCCCAAGCTTACTGTCACGGCCTCGAGGCGCCCCCGATCCGGCTGCTTCTCCGGCCCCACGTCCGTCTGTCCTCCGTCGCTCGCCCTGCGCCAGATGTGGCGTCCTTACTGTGGCCCGTCCCCATGTGAGGCTCTTGGCAGTTTCCAGGAACTCACTCTCATGAGTCATGCCCCCCCTTCAATCCATGTCTCTTCCAAGGTCACCAGCGCATTTTCTGACTGCCCTCTGCGGAGAGGGACACCCATCATTCTTTCCCTGTCTCCTGCTCTGTTCTGTTCTGAACACTCATTACTTTTTGATATTTTTATTCCTTTTTGTTTGTTTTCTGTCTCCCCCATTTGAGTGAAAGTTCTGCGAAGGTAAGGGTTTAATCTGGTCCGTCCACCGCTGTCTCCTCAGTCCCCGAAACACTGCCCGGCGTGTACGTAGCAGTTTTTCAGGAATAAGTGAGTGAGTGAATGAATGTGTGAATGAAGTTTTATATTACTTATTAATATCCTTGAGTTTGCTGCTTGCTGAATTTTTTTCTTCCGTCTTAAGCATCTTCAGTCAACATTTATTTAATGGTAACTGCATATTCTGTGAGGATATTAAAAAAAAAAGGGACCAAACGATCATGTAGAACTTTCTACTTTACAGTTCATTTTTACATATATTAATTTATTTGTTAAACGTTTAGAAAGCCAACCAAAAGAGATTCCAGCTTAACATTAGAAGGGAACAAGAAAACATTCACAAAAAGCTTAAAGAAGGAGAAGCACTCAAATTCAAAATTATGAACAGTAATAGTGTCCAGGTTTCACAGAGGTGGGGGAGAGAGAGAGAGAACAAGAGGTGACAGGAAGAGTTCGAGTCAGGCATCATGAAGTCATCCTGAGATATCGTTATGGATACGGTACAAGGACGAGGTCGAAGCGGAAGTCCACGTGTGATGACTGGAATATCGGAAGTCATGGCCAAAGATAGGAAGTTATTTTCAGGGAACAGCAAGTTTTGTTTTGCAGGAAAAAGACTTACTTATAACTGGAAGTTATGAGAACTAAATATTTTGTATTTGTGGTGATGGGGAGAGAGAATGTGTTAGCAGAATTGAATTATTGGAAATTTTGAAGCTAGTCTGAAAATGTGTTAAAGCTAGGGTACGAGGAACACCTCCAGATTTTTAGAAAGGAGCTGACAGTGGTATGGAAAGGAATATATTTCTAACGAAGCACGCTGTGGGCTGAAAGGAGGTGAGGAGATACAGACAGAGGCGACTGGCAGGTCGTTGGAATGTCCCGAGATGGTAAAATGACAAAGTTCCACATGAACCATTCACTTGAAATTGGTTTTTATCCTCCAATTAATCACAATGGCAATCTCAAGAGGAGAGTCGCCAGGAAAATGGTACCCAAATGGAGATTCCATCTTTGTAAAGAGCTATTGCACTTCATATTAGTAATTATTTTTAATTTTTAAAATGTTAACAACTTGATCTTAGCATTTTTGAATGAATTAAGCTATTTTGCATACCCAACTCCATAATATATAGTTCTGCTCTTAAGTGTTAGCTACTTTGTTTGGCAGTATTATACTTGTTTCCTCCTCGGTGATACTTTGAAAAAAATCTAAGGTACTTTTCGATCATCCCATTTCTTTGCTCGGAAATATCTGAATGATATGACGTTGGGGTTGAAAGGAAACAAGAGATGTCATGTTTCACCTCTAGGCAAGACCTTATCTAAAATACATGAGCGAGATGGGCATCTATTATACTTGCTTCCATGACCGTTTATCCCAGAGTTATTACTAAACTCACGGCACATCTGTGGAGGAGGTGGAGTGTGTGATTGATCTTGTCCATTACTCATTTTCACCGCTCATTCTGTCTACCTCCTACTTTCGTCTTCCTTTCTAGTTGGTTACATCATTTGGAAGTTGCCTCGTCAGCTAATAACATTTTCCAGGAGCATTTGTATTTTAATAGTAATTACTACCAGGCACCATACTAAATGCTTTGTGTACATTATTTCAAATCCTTCAAAACCCTCTTAGATAATGCTATCAGCAGTTATCAACGAAGAAATCGAGATTCTGAGAACTTGAGCGATTCAGCCCAGAGGCACAAAACTAACAAACACATAATTAACAAGTTCCAGAATTTGAATTTCTTTATCTGGTTCTAGCCTATGCTCTTTCCATCATATCACACTGATTCTTGTAGGAACCCGAGGCTCTCCAGGCTCACGAGAATGAAACTGCCAGAAATATAGCTGACTGGTGAAAGTTTTGATAAGGGGATAAGGATCTTTGGGGTAGGATATAACTGTTCACCTCCAACACATATTTAAAAATCACTCTGACTGTATGAGGAAGCATCCTTTGTTAGACCACGGGAAGGCTGGGCTTAACTATTCTGAGATGGTCTCAGATTCCTTACTTGCAGATAGAGTTCGTCATTCTTTTCTGGTGACTGGAGCCCCACTGGAAACCCACGTGTGCCCCTCATGTGCAGGGAGGAGAAGAATGCAGTCTTTTAGCCCAAGCACCCAGACCGCTGAGGGGGCGGGGTCAGGCCTCAGGCTCCGCCTTCAGGTCACACCTGTTATCAGGCCCACACAGCGCCAGCAGCATGGCCTCAACCTGTACCCGCTGACTCCCGGATTGCTTCCTTCCCCGATACCAGCCGCCTTGGACCCTTGCTAGCCACTGAGGGAGACCCACTGGTCAGAGGCTCGTTTGGATTACCAGAAAATTGTTTCTCATGTGTCTGTGACACATCGTCAGTTTCCTGGCAGATTTTTCTTCTGAGCAATGGCCTAAAACACAAGGAGTTTCATATTGCTGCAAGCAGTGCTTTGCCTGCTAGTTTCATCTTGAAGATATCTTCCCCTGGCCTTTTAACCTTATCCGTCTCCCATTTAGTTACCTTGGAGGCTCTCTCCAGTCCCCTAAGGCCGGACCCCACTGTTTTAGTTGGATCCCGGAACTGGGCACAGCAGTTGGTAGGACTTGACCAGTGAAGAATACAGGGCAGCAGTGACTATAAGCCGTGACTTTATTCTTTGTGATTGATTCTCCATTGCTACTTCCTGAAGCTGTTCTAGCTGTTTCTTTCTAGTCCTATAGAAAACCAAGTTTACCATGATTTTATTGAGACGTAGGGGTGTCATCTTCTACGTTTAGCAAGGGAAGAGGTACATTTCACTAGGAAAGAGCTGTGCTGTCTCGTTTCTCAGCTAAAAAGAGGCGTGGGGTTGCCTTTGTGTTTTCTTTGTGGTTGAGAATGTGCAATTGCTTGTTTTGCAATAGGTTTTGTTCTGTGTTGTATGTAATTTTCTCTTTTATATCTTTTTTTCCTCCTTAAAATTAAATCCAGTAAAATGTGAAAAAAGAGAAGTGAAATAACCTCCACAGCTGCCGAGCTTTCCTGGAAGGCAAAGACATCTCAATTTTAAAGTTAGTCTTAAAACATGAAATCATTGTTCTTTGAAATAGCTGTCTGGTCAAACACGCCTTTGTAGTGTGCATTTTAAACAACAATTTTTAAAAACCACTAGGAGCTGTGTAAAGATTTTCTTTATCTGGGTTACAAATTATTTTTAGTCTTTTGAGTAATTGTTAAAATGGTGAAACTTACTGGAAATAAACAGATGTCTGTTTTTGTTTTGGGGGAAGAGGGAAATGTCATCGGGATGTTGGGATTTACTGGAGACCTGGACAGTGAAGTCTAAATAAATGATCGTTAGTGGCTTAGCATTACATTCACCATCAATTTTTGCGCCTAGGGCCAGAATATAAGCTTTGTGACGTTAGGGACCTTGTCTATCTTAATGGCCATGTGTCCCTTGGGGCCTTGCACGATACCTGGCACATAGCCTCTCAGAAACTGTTTATTAAAGAAATAAATCAACACATGAATACCGTAAGAACCATTATACAGAATGACCTGCCATGTAACTGTCATCCATCCTGTTATCTTCTATGGTGACACCTGGAGTGGAAGTTTCCCTTAACAGACACTTTGAGGTTGAAGATGTGTCTCTAAATCTCTACTGGTTTTATTAGTCCATTATGGGTTTCTCACCCATAATTATATGTAAATAAGTTCTGATATTGTTTATACTTTTACCACCTTTTGGAGTAATAGATTCTGTAAATAATAGTTATAGTTCAACTCAAAGGATATATAACTAAAGCATGAAGGGAGCACAGAGAGAATAACTAATGTTGTAATGCTCCCTGGGGAAGACTCAGAGCCCGGAGTGTTTGAGTTGAGGCTGTAAGAATGAGTAAGAGTTCAGTAGGTGGTGAAGGAGGCAGGGGAAAAGAGGCAGCAGTGTTTGAAAAGGCCTAATGGATGACAGGGCGTGCCGTGGGACCCCTGGCCATAGAACTGTCACCACCACCATCATCATCATCACCAGCATCATGATCATCACCACAACCTTCTGCATAAATATTACTCTCTTTCACACAGACATAAGTCGTCATGGAGGTGCTTGATATCTTTTTCAATGTGATTTATTTTCTTTGATGGTTCAATTATATCCTTTATGCCTAAAACTGTGGACGTACCTAAAATGGCTCCCCAAACAAGTCACTGAATGGCCAAGTGTCCTGCAGACCAGGTTTTTACAAACTTTTTGCAGCAAAGAGACTGATGTGTGTGAACAGATTCGGGGCCTTAAACAATCTGGTGCATCTGGCTGTATCTGTCCACCCCGACCCTGGTCTCACTGAGGAAGAGTGAGGCTCTGCAGGGCCGGGGCGGGGCGGTGATGGCCACCTGGGTGGGGCTGGGGCCAGAGCCCACCCCAGGCGGCCCCAGGCACAGAGCAGCACAATGGCCTATCGCGCCCAGGACGTCCTGCTGCAGACTCAGAGAGAACAGTGGCGTGAAGGCCTGTTTCTCCATGTGATCAAGACTCGTACGAAATACTCCAAAGTGAGTTCAAGGAACTGACTTTCACATAACTTGACATAATTAAAATAATAATAATACCAACAAATTATTTTAAAATAACTTGAAAGGGCAATTTTGTGGGGAGCTACTGTGTAAACCCCTTGATACCATGACCATGAAATTTTTTCATTCTTTTAAGATTTTTCTGTCCCCCAGTGTCTTGATCAGTATTTCAGTACTGATAGACTTAAACAAGTATCCTCACCCCAGCCCCAGGCTCCAAGAATTCTCATCAAACTCTCTCTAGGTGTTTGGGGGTCAACATGAATCCATAACTCCTTATTTTTTCACAATTGTTTTTGGCTTCTTGATCAATAAATACATACCGTGCCTTCCGGGATTAGATATTACTTCTCTTAGATATCAACGATTAGATACTGTCAATAGTTCCTTGGGAATCCAGTTCTAAAACCTAGGTTTAAAAAGATCTAGTTTTGAAAAAATCTAGTTTTAAAAAAGATTATGTAATAATAATAATTATTGTCATTAACGCAAATGAAAGACCCCACTGAAGGCGATTCTGTCATCTGAGTGCTGGGGGGTGGGGGAGATAGGGACAGTGGCCGGGCTGGCACAGAGCAGGCAGCCTTCCCGTATCAGCACGGGGACAGGCACAGCACGGAGGCCGGAGCAGACCCTTGCCACACTTCTCCCGGCCTAGTAAACGAGGCAGACCGAGAAAACAGTGGTTCCTGCTCGGCTTGCCTCGCCGGTTGCCTTCTTTTTATTCCCGTCTAAAGCCTCTCATTGCTCTGGGCTAAATGAAGTCTGGATTGCAACAGCTTTTTAAAGTGATCTTGTAACATTGGCTAATTTGTCTGCTCTTGGTTATGCCCAAGTAGACACATGACCTGTGGCTGTTTGGCTTGTCCGCCTATGGGAAAATACTTAACGAAGCTAATAAGCTGTATTAAAATAAAATAAACAAATTCACATGGCACCAGCATCACAGGCCCATGTAGTACGGTTATTATTTATTATCCTGAGATGCCAGTCCCACAGGTCCAAACTCCAACTGGGCACGTCCACTCAGAAGGGCTCCAGTCACTTCCTGTTTAACCCTTCCGAAACCAAAACCACTACCCTCTCCTCAAAGCTACCCCCTCGCTGTTGGAGTTTTAGGGGGCCAATCAATCACACCTGTCCCTCCCCTTCTAGCTAAAATTTGTCGTTGCTGTTTTTAGAAGCACAGGAAACAAACCACTAAGGCATAACACAAATGGATCTAGATCTGGGGCCAAATGTCTTGCCAAGACTTCAGCCCCCAGCATCGCGGCCACAGCTGCGTCATCACAGGGCAGCTCAGCGGCATCTCAAACAGGAGAAAAACGCGTGTGTCCCGCAGGTGCGAGCTGGCGCAGTTTCTCTTAGGAGCACAGTGGTGGAACCAAGCAGCTCTCCTCCTCTTCAGGGGCGGGGACAGGGCTGGGGGAAGAGGGGCCAGTGGCCAGAGGCCCTTCAAGGAGCCAGGAGATCACGTTCCCACTAACGAATCTCTCTGAACTTTTCTATTTCTATTGAGATGACCTTCTTAATTTATGTGGCATCCAGTTATTTTAGCATTCGGAGTAGTTCGACAATAAATACTCTATGCTGTAAGAATTTCTACCACTTAAATTGTAACCTGCCTTCTCCATGATCTTTTTCATCATAAACAAGATCCCACAGTTATAGTCCGAACTCCTACTTTGAGCTGGTTCACCGCGGTCGTGAGTACCGCTGAGGCGGACCTGGCCGCGTGGCCGTGGGTCGCCGGGGGAGGGGAGGGCTGGCGGCGACCCAGCTGGCTCAGCAGCTGCACTTCCTATCCACGGGTCTGGCGCTGCTCTCGTATTTAAAAATTTTTTTTTTCTAAAAATTAAAAGTTTTCTCATTTTAAAATTTGCTCGTCACTGTGTCAAGAAAAGGAACTATTGAAGATCGAATATCAAATCAAGCCAGGCGAAAGAAACTCATCCCTTTGGCAATGAATTATCAGTACAGGAGAGTTCCGGCTTTGTGGGAGGTCAAGTGCAAAGGACCAAAAGGCAGAGCGAGAATAATCATAACGATAATTTGTGTAGTTTTGTCTGTTTTACTTGTGTATTTACCTGATGCTGGGCGTTTTGCTAAGCAATGCTCTTCACACATATAACCTTTCATTTTTGGAGTAAGCCTCAGGTAGATATTGTCATTGTCTCCGTTTTATAAAGATGAGAAAACTGAAATTCAGAGAGATTGCCTTACCAGGTGTCATGTAAGATAATAAATGGCACAGCCTAGATTTCAACAGATGTTCATAGTCTCTACCGTCTTCTATTACATTTGACTTGACTTTCGTTAGTAAAAGGTTACTGTTGAGAAAGCAGGCGGTAATTCCACCAACCTTCTGTCTTGCGTCTGGACAATATTGCTTCCAGAGATTTGTGATCAGTTGTTGGCATCTCATTTCCAGAAAATCCTTTTAAAATAGAACAAATTCACAGGAGGGCGAGAAGAGACCTCTTATATGAGAAACATTTGAAAAAAATTTGCAGAAAGGTTGGTGTGGGGATGAGAAGACCCGGGGGACACCTAATATCTGGTCTCAGATGTCTGAAGAGCTTTCGTAGGTAAGGAAATTAAACTTCACATTTTTAACATCCCAAGACATTCTTATGATGTATGAACGGAAGTCATACATGGAATCAAAACGTGGGCCCATCACGTGGTCATGTTCTCTTCCGTGCAGTGCTGAAAAGCCCATGACATGTGGGCTAAAACTCCTCTTGCTCGTTTTCAATGTTGACTTTTATTTTTTGAAATGATAAAACACATAGCTCAGCTTGATTTCATAGCGAAACCATTCAGAAGCTCCTATCTGCATGATTGCAGCTGAAATAGACTAAACAAAAAAATGCAGTCAGTACAAATTGCTGCGGGTTATCTACACAGCTACAGCGTGTGGTGGGAACTGGAGGCTGCAGCCGCAGCGTTTATGAGACTTCCAGTAAATCAGCTCCGCTCAGGGGTTCAGACCTGTGTCCAGCTCTTCTTGGATGTCTAGACACAGCCTGAGATGAAGCTTCAAAAATGGGTAAAGAAGAAGTGTCCAAAGCCACCAGAAGCCTTTGACCCTCTTCTAATGTTTCAGATAATTATTTTCCCTCTCAAGAATTTGGCTCTCCTTTGGGGTGGTGGTGGGGGGAGGAATTAAGATTTTCCATGTGAAGAGCCCCTGAAAGAAAATACTCTGGAGAAAGGTCAGTGGGAATGGGCCAAAGCTGAATTCTTGAGATCTGCTTGGAGAACGTGGAACATCTGTACCCGTTCTCCCAGGCGTGCCTGCCAGCCGGCCAGTGCTCGGTCCGGCTCTGCCTTCCTCACCTTTACGTCTTAAAGTGACTCATACTGAACAGTAAACACCTTGAATGGGGCCTAAGTGATAGCTAAAGCTACGGTCGGGAGGTAATTAGATAATTAAATTGATGAATTTTGATTCCGTCGAGATAATCTATTACACTTTCTGCTCTGTAGCGAAGACTCAATCTTTAATAGTTTCTAACGATAAACTTTCATAGGTGGAGAATATATTTCTTTTAAATATGTCCCACTTTTATTTAAAATTACTCATTCTGCTTTTGTGATCTGTGTCCCTTCAAACTTTTTATCTTGGGTTTTTCTGTAGCAAGTTAAGGATCCAGTCAAAAATGATAAGAGGTGGTTTTAAAGATAAGCACAGCCCAAGTTCATTCCAGAGTTCTTTTATTCATTTATTCATTCATTCATTCAACAAATCATTTCTTTTAGGGAGGCCATGTACCAAAGACTGTGGTAGGCCAGAGGGTGCCGTTTATTAGTCATGTCACCTTGAGAAAGTCACCAAATCTCTCTACATTCCACGGCGCTCAGCTGTGAAACAGCTCTGTTACCAACTTTGCAGGGTTCCTATGAAGATTAAATGAGATGATTTCTCTTTTAACATAGTAAAAAAGAAATTAGAAGTGTCTTATCCATCCACTGCTATGTCCAAAAAATCATACACAACAGAGATGGAAAGTCTCAAAAGCCCTGGAAAGTAGCAATGTCATTTTACCTTTCTCAAGACTCATGGAGTGAACTGGATTGAAATTCTGTGAGTGGCTGTGCAAAGTTTACCCTGATTAAGAAAAATGGACTAAACAGGAAAACAACAAAAAGAAACTTCTACACTTCTTTACTGAATCAATGTGAGAAATGTGGGTACGGTGTCAATCAGAAATCCAGATAGCCAGCTGTACTTTGAGTCCAATTCAGAAAAATGAGTCCCAGTAAGAATTTACAGATGGGGAAGTCCAGGTGTAAAATGCCTGATGATAAGTATTTATTCAAGTTAAACATATAGAGTTTCATCTAAATAATTGCTTCAATGTAACAAAATTGAATACAAAAGTAAAAAAAAAAAATAGAACAAGAACAAAAAGAGACTTTTATAGATGCGTGAAAACAATGGTTTTATACAACTATTTGTATAAATTGCATATATACAAAAAGGAATTTAAGAATTATTTGAAAAACTTAAAAATAATCATTTACCTGTAGACCTAAAAACCACTAAACAATATAGAAACGAAAAAGAAAGTTCATTTCTCATGCTACACAAAGGAAACTAAAGAGAATTTTTTTAAAAGCATATGTCAAAATGACAAAACTAAAGCATATAGCTATGGCAAGAAATAAACATGATTACAATTTCCCAGAATCCCCTGAGGATATAATGATGGGCTTAAAAAAGACACAATCTTTGGCCTAATGTTGTTTATGGGCTAGTTGGGAAGACGACCATTATCAAATGATAAGAAAGAGAGAAAAAAGAAACTCACACTTAATTCTGTAAACACATGTAATTAGTGCTATGAAGGAAAAGTAAATATGAAACATGTCTGAGGGCGGAGCTGACTTGTAGGGGTGACGGGGAAGTGATGTCTGAGGACGCGATGACGGAGCTCAGGTCCCAGGAAGGAGTAGGAGGAGTTAACTGTGTGATGAGGGGAGGAAAGGGAGCCGCAGGCGGAGAGAGCAGCATAGTCAGAGACCGTGGGAGTAAGCGTGGCACTCCGGAGGAGGAAGGCCAGTGTGGCTGGAGCAGACAGGGCAGCAGGGCGAGGGAGAGCGGCGTGTGGAAAGAAACTGGAGAGGAAGGTGATGGTGGACCAGGCCAGGCGGGGCTTTGTGGGCCATCGTGTCATCGGGAGTGTGGTCTCGTCCCCAAAGCAGGTAGCTATTAGTGTTTTATGCCAGGGGTGAAAACACTCGATTCACATTCTGAGAACATGATGGGGATTCGGTGAGGAGAACAAATTCAAAGGGGACATGTGAGGCTGGGAGACCATCGAGGGGGCTGTTGTAGTCATCCAAGAGAGAGATGATGATAAGATGGTGGTCGATACTCAGGAAGTATGTTTTTAGGCGGTAGAATGGGAGAGGAGTATGAGAGAGTGGAAGGTGTGTAAGATGCCCCCAAGGGTATCTGGATTTCACTGCTGCTGCGTGAAATGGGAACACCAAGTTAGGAGTCACCAATCCAGTCATTCATTCAAGGTGCCTTTGAGACACACGAGTGGAGAAGTCGACAGGTGGTATGACCCTGGGGCAGGTTTGGATCGGAGGTAGGCACCTGTGAGCCAACATGTGTAGGTGTGAACCGAGGTCCTTAGGCGTGGACAGGAGACCTCGGGAGAGAATAAGAAGAGAAAAAGATCGTTAGTCGTGTACATTGCTGGTATCAGTCAACATTGGATCACCTTTTCTGGGAAGGCGGCTGGGAATGTGTATCGGTGTCTTAAAAATTGATCCTAATTTTGATCCTGTAATTCTATTTATAGGAATTTATCCTCAGAAAATAGTAATAACAAATGTGACGAAGGCTTATGGATAAAAATATTCATTTAAGTGTTATTGATGATTGTGAAAGAAAATTACTTGCCTAACATTAGGAGATTAAGTAAACGACTCTACTTTATATTAGTAAATATTGTCATTAGAACTTGATGCTTATAAAGATGTGGCATAAATTGATGACTGTGATATAATAGCATGTGGAAAAGGACACAGAATTGATAGAGATAGAAACTCAACTGTGAAAAACGCATCGAGAGAGAGTATAAAGAGCTCAGGTTATTGGTAAATAGTGAAAAATAGATTGTCACTATTTTTATACTTTTACCTTCTTTCCATTTTTCCCAAATAGGCATGTATTATACCTTATGTATTAGTTTATTATTAGAAAATAAATTTAAAATTATAGTATTATCCCAGTTAAATACTGGTTAAAGTCTGATCCGCACTGGTTAATGTTCTTTCCTTTTCACAATATCGATGAGCATTTCTGTTTTGAATCTAGCATAGTATTTTAGGTTTATAAGATGATTGCCATGCATTTTAAAATTTTTACAAGCCATTTAGACTTGTAAAATAGCTTCAGAAAATTGAGCTAATTACTAGGCAATAGCAAACCCACTCCCCTGGGGACAGCCCCCAATCAGTTGGCACCCAGGGTATGACATCGAGACCATTTGTATTTCCTTTTCTTCTTATTGCTTAGCAGTACAGGTGACTGGATGCTTTAGTAGGAGAGGTTTTTTTTTTAATTATACATGCATAGGAATTTGCTAATTATTTTAATTATGATGCATTGCTTTTGTCTTTCTCCAGTGACTGTGAGAGAACTATCTATCTGGACTGCCATTTGTGTCATCATTGTCTGCAGTGATATCAAATCATTTTGAAATTGGTTCAAAACTAAAAGCACATTTTTTTTTTAACTGCAGGAATGTATACAAAGACTATCGCTTCCTCGAGCTGGCATGCGACTCACAGGAGGATGTAGACAGCTGGAAGGCATCTCTGCTGAGAGCTGGAGTCTATCCCGACAAATCTCTAGTGAGTTGGATATATCTCTTATTTTTAAATTATTAACCATTTCTAGGAAAACTGTATTCTACACGCTGCATGCTGGAGAAACCAGTTCTCTTTTGACTCATAGTTTTAACTGATACTTTGCTTATATGTCTGTTACTCCATTAGATTTCTATTTTAAGAAGTTTGTCAGTATATGTTAAAGAAAATGCCCTACTCTGCCATTAAACACAACATATATAATCTCAGACCAAGAGAGAATTTCCTTGTTTTAACTTAAAATTTTATTTTCCCTTATATGCCTTTCCACAATTTTTGTAGTTTATAATAAGCAGTTTATAACATTGTTCATATAGAAATTGCTTCTATGCATATCATTAATCATAACACTACTTCATAATCTTAAAAATGTACTTATTTTGATAAAAATCTACCTCCCTTCATTACATCTGTAGTACCTGTATCTAAAACTATATCTGTGTTCAAACTCTGGTTAATGTCACCGTGAGTGTGAAAGAACAAAAAAAAAAATACTAGATTGCTATTCCCACTTAGCTTTATTAATATACTTCAAGTGTCTCTGAGACGCTTCTCTCATCCATTTAATAAACAGACTTTCCCTTTGTGTTCTTGGGAAACGTAACACTACACAGACGGGGCTGGGCCTGAGCTCCAGAGGTCTGCCCCAGCCTCCGCACGCACACTGTTGCAGGCCGAGGGGCCCCACCGCGCACTCGCTGCTCCCCACCAGCCATCGCACCGTCCAGGTTACCCCAGGAACCGAAGTCCCGAGATCGAGCCTTGGGGACTTTGGCCAGCAGGACCTTGTGGCGCTTCCTTGGCTCTAGATCGGTTTCTAGGGCTGACCCTGCACAAATTGGGTTGTTTCTAGGCCCCAAATAGAGACACAGTCTTCTCACGAGAAAGTCTGAGATGTGGGCCCAACACAGGACAATCGAAGGCTCTCTAGGGACACGTCAGACCGACCATGTCCGTGAGGTTACGCTGGAACTGAACAGACTTCCAGGGTAAAGGACTGAGGACTTGTGTCAAAATGTTCTCCTCATTGCTGTTATTTTAGCTCACACGTAGGCCTCGTAACCTCTCCCACCTTACCTTCATCTGCTTAGCACCTAAAACAACGCCCCCCCACACACCATACACCCTCCAAACAGGGTAAAACCTGGCCCCGTCCCCATGACGCCCGGGCACAGAGGCATCTGCGTGGGGTTTCCATGCTTGTGCAGTTTTTGTCAGTTTTGCACATGCATATGTGCACAGGTATCTATCACTCTAAAGACCACACATGAGAAATCATTTTAAAAATTCCTGCTTTCATTAATTCTAGTCATTACTTATTGCTCTTCCCTCTCCATTGGTGGTAGCGTGTTTAATTTCACATACATTCTATATTAAAAACGGGCATGTGCCTAATATTTTACTCCTTCCACAAGAAGCTGTTGAGCACGTGTTTTTTTGCCAGGCACCTTCCTAGGCACCAGCGATACGGGCGTGAGCGATGACATCCCGCCACCAAGGAACAAGCATTTAACAAGAGAACTAGTGACCGTACAATTATATATATATAGTGTGGTTTAAAAGGGTGATAAGTTCTATAAAAAAAATTAAGTAAGTTAAAGGGACAGACGGTGAGAGTGAGGGCAGGCGAGCAAGGGCCTGACGTTCGTGGGCTGCTGAAGGAAAGGAGAGGATGTGACAGTCCGAGGTGGCGTATCGGTGGCAGAGGACTAGCGAGTGCAAAGCCAGCCCCCTCACCAGAAGAGCAGTGAGAAGGTGTGTCTGGGACAGAAGGAGGGAGGACAGAAGTGGCTGCCAGTTTCCAAGAGGGCGGTTGGGGCAGGTCACGCAGGCCCTGGAGGAAGTGGCAGACGTTTGTTGGGGCTTTATTCTGAGTGAGACGGGAAGCCAGGAGAGCACCGTGAGCCCACTGAGTTAGCATAAGATGTACCTTTTTAAAGATCGCGATTTGTGGGTGTTATGAGAAGTGGTAGAGAACGTGGGTTCAAGCACAGACTTTAGTGTCAAACCACCTAGGCTGAAATTCTGGACACTCACCGCAAGCTGGGACATCTCGAGCCGCTTAGCTAGCCTTTTGAGGTTTCAAGGTTCCCATTTCTGAAATGGAGGTCACAAAAGTCCCCCAAAGCATGGTTGGCAGGACTAAATGAGACAATGCAGGAAAAGCACAGAACAGGGTGGGCACAAGTAAGCGCTCTATTTCTGTTTATAATAATGATGATAATGATGGTAATAATCATTTTCATCACTGACTACTTTCTTTAACAAGTAGAAAAGACAGCTAAAACACTGTGGATATTATAGCCCAATGAAACTGTAAAATATTTATGCTGTTTCTACCTTCCAAATATGCTTAGTTACATAAAATAATATGTGTGTGTGCATGTGTATCTTCCTTACATACAACTGTAATGTTTGGAAAAATGTTTCCTTAAGTCACGGTTTTGGCAAGTTAAATGTACTAGGCAAGTTTGCTATGTAAAGAATTGTGCAATACTTCTCTCGTGAGGCAAGAGCTGTCTTGGAAAAGCAGAAATACCTATCCCTCAGGGAATTCTTTCTATAAATCTGGATTTTCATGTGTCCACAGTGCTACACAAGGAAGAGACACAATGAATTTTTTGCTATTTTTTAACAAGGTGCTCGATTTTAAGCGAATCTAGAGTTGTCCTACACAATCTGTTTTGATTCTTCTCGCATTATTTTTATTTGTTTAGAAACACACATTTGGTACAGTTGATTGGGAGATAGAGACAAAGGCGTTTTTTACTACATGCCAAAGACATGACAGGAAATTAAACTTGGCGGCGTGCCACGAACGTTGCTTTTCTCAGTTTTCATCATAAACAATATTTGCATTTCTTATGCACCGTGTAGTTCCGCAGGTTTGATTACATGATTGCTTGGCTTCCAGATGTCTAAATGGCAGTTAAATGGCAGCTAACTACTGAAAGCAATTGAAGTAGAATGCGTATCCAAATTTCACATTTTGTGAACAGTTAGATTTGAGGGAAGGGATTCTTTAAGTTCAGTTATTTTTAGTTTAGAAAGATTTGATGAAGAAGTCAGATTTACCTAATAACAGATGCCTGTCCCTGAGGAAAATTTTAGGATTCTGGTGTGTCATTTCATTTTTGTATCCATAAACCATCGAATGACGAGCAAATCAGTCAATCTCTACCCTAATAATGAAGCGTTTGTGTGTCATACGTGGACGTGAGTCTAGACTCAAAAAGTTTTGCCTTCTGCACGTGACACCTCTATTTTGGCTAGAAAAAAAATTTTAACATTGATTAATTTTTGAAATTTCATAAGCCTGGTTTCATTTAGATGAATAGCCATCATCCGAATTTGAACGGAATGCTGTTCTGGACAAACTTTTTTTCAGCTGCGGTGGCATACTGTTTTGTGACGTGTTTTTCCCCCGTCGTATTTTCTCTCTCACGTCCTCACACCGTGACGTTCCGCTCTCCCGTTTCCTCACTCTCAGGTCATTTCTCTTGGAGTCTTCTACAGTCTTTTCCCCTTTCTTCCTTCTCATCCACCCTTTACCCCCACTTTCTTCCTTCCCTTCATTCACCACTGTCATGGCGGACTCTAGAGACTCAAGGATAAAAAAGATGCAATTCTTGCCTTATGGCAGTTCCACATCTCGTGGAAGTGAGAGACGCAAATACACACCTGCTCCCCAGTGTGATGAAACTACTGTGGCTCTCCATGTGGGGTGCAGCAGCCCAGCTACATTCCCACGCGCGTTGTCCAATTACCTTGTTTTCACGTGTGCATCTTCTAAGAGCCTCCGGTCTCTTCATCTTTCTGGACCCAAAGCACAGGGTAGACTTCTCATCTGAGCGGTGCAGCGTGTGGCCCTAAGGAGGAATGAGGAGTCATGATTTGCTTCCCCGTGGCCTCTCTGGCTGCCCATGTACCATCCTGCCAGTCACCAGACCTTTTTCCAGCAGGCCACAATATTTTAAAAGTATATTTAAATCTGAATTTGGATTTAGCAGAATTTTGTTTCTGTTTCCTTCGGTGACTAAATCGAAATGATAACCAGTATAAAATTCTATATTGTTAAATAAGCATGTAAGATTTTACACAGTTTCAAAGTAAAAGATGTTTCTAATGGAATTAACTTTTAAAACTATATTAGACAGATAAAACGTGTGTTTATGTGGTGTATGTGTGTGTATCAGTAGTTATAGGCTATGGTCAATGCACTTTCACAAGATTATTTTACTGACGCGTACATAGACTTTTCCTATAAGTTTAAGTACTAATAAATATGCAGTTGATTACATATCTAAAGAACATGATATAATAAATGACTGATTTTTCTGGCACCGTTTTGTTGGCTTTCAATGTGACTTAAATTATGCATAAACATTAAGGAATTCTGAATTCTTTGGAACGTTTCGTGTGCAGTGAGATGAGTCACACCCACTCATGTTTCAATCTCGACTCTTCCGTTTGGTAGTTGTGTGTCTCAGGCAACTTAACTCTCCAGTTGTTGATTCTTTTTTAAACTCAAAACAACACCTTCCTTGAGTGATTTGAAAGGATTAAATGAAGACCATTGCATTCACATCTAGCTCAGTGCCTGCAACCGAGTGAATGCGTTCGATGCCACGTAGCCTGTATTATTATTTGTTGTTGAAAATCATCACTGTGTCCATAAAGCTGTAATCCCCAGTCTCGTAGTTCCCTTTGCTGTGGAAACTCTCCTTGGGATTTGGCATGAGAAGGAGAAGTCCCCACGTCACTGCTGAGGAAGCCGAATCGCTTAGGCGGGGGTCTTGGGCTCACGCTGCCCAGTGGCCAGGTGGGCGTCAGTGGCTCCATCAGCCAGTCAGGAGGGAGGGCTCTCAAGCCTGCCCTCAGGTGCCACCCTGCTCGCTCTCTCAAAGAAGCAGCCAACGATCCATGTGTGCCCTGGAAAGAAATTTAGCGCAAATTCAGTCTTGCATATTTGTTAAGTCACATACCTCAGGGCGTTTTATGAGGTTTCTATTAGCTATCTAAATAGATGGCTCCCCCCATAGTGTATGGTTTCTTAAGACGTAAAAATTGGTAGAACGTAGAACACCCTGGAGTTTGACTATACCTCTGAATTCAGGATTGCCTGTCGTAATTAATGCTTTGGGGGATGCCTTGGAGGTTGAAGCCATCCTATAATGAAGTCTTTTGGAGACTTCAGAAATTCCTTTTGGGTAACCTCTGAAGCTGAACTCTCCTCTGTGGCAAATGGCAATTAGGGGAGAGGGTCTCTGTCGCTCTAGGGGAAGATGAGGGATGGCCACAGACCTCCATGTGGCGTTGGCCACTCACGTGCGTTTATTCAGTCGTCTAGCAAGACAAGGCTGACGATGCTGACGCTTAGCGCTGCTACACGTCACTTTATCCTCAGGTCATTCAGCAGTGCTTCCCACAGAGCTTAGAGCAGCTACCCGACCAGTTCCAAAGAGTCTCAGCGATTCTTCAGTAGGCCTGAACCCCGACAGCCACCACAGAGAGCAGCGGGGCACCATGAAGCACCCGCCATCCCCCATTCACCACGGCTGTGCCTCTCTCAGAGCAGACAACGGGGAAGCGATTGCAGGAAACGGGAAGCGGCAAAGCCACGCCACGTCCTCCACTGGACGTTCCTCCTGTCTAAGGATTAAGGGCCCCTGCTCTGTGACATCACTGTTGCCCCTACAAACAGAACCATCTGCCATCGAGCAGGAAAGCCAGTCACTCCCTAATGTGCAGAAATACTTGGTTGAACTCCTGAAACTTATTTGCTACATCAAAAGCTGCACTGCTGTGGAATGCAATAAATCCCATCTGCCTGAGGTATTCTCAGCGATATTGCACTTTTTCGGAGAACCAGGATCCTATTATTCTCTAAAATAGTATTTTACTCCTGATAAAATTCCCTGTGGGCATCTTTCTTGCTTTATTGAACGGTTGGCACATTTTTTACAAACGACTCTTTTCTTTCCCGCCATTCATCCCCGTATCATTATTTATGTCTCCCGTAAGCCAGTGACGTTAATGGTAATGCCGTGGCCACGCGCGAAGGCCAAGGAGCTCCTCAACGCTGTTTTATCGGTGTCTTGAAATCTCCGATTTATTAAATCTGATGGCCATGATGGTCCCCGAATTGGACATTTCCTCCAAGTCACCAATCGGCATTGTTTTCCAGAAAACACACTCTGCTGTGATCCTTGCCTTCCTGCTCTGCAGACAATTTCTGTCTGAGCCGTTTCCCTCTCCCCAGCCTCTCTTCACCCCAAGTGCCAGCTCCCCGGCCCAACCTGCCACTCCGCCCTGTGCTCAGCATCCTCCGCACACACACACGCTGTCCCCGCTCCAGCTCCGGGTCCTCCCGGCCCCCTCGTGAGAGAGCCCAGACCTGTCCCCTGCCCGGACCCCCGCACGCCTCCCCCGCGGGGCCTGACCTGGCGAGGACTCGGGCGGCCCCGGGAGTAATGAATCACCGTTTTATTTTTGCAAGCCATATGTGAGTGAAATTGTTCGGCATAAATCATGCTCTCGCAGCTCCAGCTTGAAACAGGACGGCCATTTGCCCGCCGCCCGTTGCTGGCTGCTCGCTGCGTCTCCATCCAGAGCGTCCCACTTAGAAATGACTGCATTTTTTGTGACTAACCTTTCCAGACCCATTTTCCTCAACGTGGCCCAGTGTTTATTTTGGCCGCATCCCCACTATACAGTTTTCGCCTCCCACACCAGCCCAAGACAAAACTCATAATTTACAAAATGAAGGAACGGGGTGGACGGAGGGCGGATTGCTGTTCGCTGGTCTCCCCAGAACCACCCACTCCTTTCCTGTGCTCTCTCTCCCCTTCTCCCCTCCACCTTCTCTGAAACCAAGGATGCAGTGTTTGTTTAAAAATGCATTGGCTGATGAAATTTTCCACTGCCTGGCATGTACAGGAACGGGCAAGTCGATGCACTGCCCACTTCGCTGTCCACGCTCACAGCTCCCTTACCGCCAGTTCAAGCCCCGGCTTTTTGGGGGCCAGGCCCCCGCACTGAGTCCCGAGTGAAAAGGGAGGGGGAAACCTCTGTCATCGTTTTCTGCTGTTATAAACATGAGATTTCATTTCATCTCAGTAGATTCTGTGACTCGTCCATGAGCTCAGGGTGCCATTATGTGTATGATTGGGATGTCAGTGAAGAATTACATTATTTATTTTGATTTTGCTCTATCTAGCATGAAAAATACCTCATAATTTTAAAATGAATTTATGGTTAACATATTTCTCTCTCTCTCTCTCTTTTTTTCCTTGCGGCTACATGCACAGGGGAACAACAAAGTAAGTTCTTTGTTTTACTGCGGCTCCTGTTTCTCTCCAGCCCCCCGCTCCCCTCCTGCGTGTGTCTTGGCAAGAGAGTTTCTGTGCACGCTGGGGTGACTTGTCGTCTGTGGCAGTGTGCAAATGACACAGGGTGTGCAAAGTCGGGGGGGACACACCTTCGGACTACCTAATGGCTGTTCTGCTTCGACCTTTTGGAAGGGAAATATTATTTCTTCAGAGCTGGTTATTGGGCAGTTCGGAGAAGTCGAGACTGATGATAAGGGAAGAGGTGGACACTGAGAGCAAAGATGATGGAGATTTAATAACGAGGTCTCTTGGGCAGAAAGGCTACAGCAATCTGATGAAACTCAGCACAGCTGAAGGTTCTGACCGAGAGTCAAAGCTCTCATGCTAATGTGCAGTTATAAAAACCCCAAACCGGAGCCTTAAATCGCGGGACGGCTGGCTTTGTCGGTGAAATTGAGTTAGATCAGCGTTCCGCCTTTGAAGGTGCCTTAAAATGGATGGAGGAGGGTGGGGTCAACATTTGACTTGGCTTCTGCGCCCTTGATGTATTCCAGCTGGACGCGAGCAGGAGGGTGTGGGGAACGGAGGGGAGACGGAAATGTGTATGATAGATTTCTGAAACCAGGCAACGTACACAAATGGTGGAAATTATGTTCACATCGCCGTAATAGATAAAGGAGCGATTTAGTAGTCCATGGAGTTGCTAGCCTGCTTTAATTTGAATTCAAGTTTTCCAAAAGATTAGAACTACTTCTCACTTGTGTTTCTTATATAATAGTGACAGAACTGGGGAAGACGGTCTTAAGTTTAGCAGGGTGATTGTTTTTTATTTTCTCTATGGAGAATTAATAGTGCTTCATCCTACCAGGTGGCCCACTTAAAATGGGCCTCATCGAATACAATAAGAATGGAAAGGAATCTGTTATATAAGGGTCTGCCTGCATATTTAAACCAGCTGGAATTCATCAAAATTGCTATTCATAAGCCATACATATAGAATGTAAAACAAATGTGGGAAATCTTGCAGTTTAATTGGACGGAATGTGCCATTATGGAATAAGTTGACGTAGATGGCTGGTATTGAAAATGTGTCACTTTATAAATTTATATTTTGATATAACTGCTTATGACCAAAGTAATAATATTTAATAAGGTTAAAAATCAGACAAGTACGAGACAGGCATTTGTAAAGGAGCAAAAGGGTGAACTCAGCCCACTAAGAGTTCACTTTTTTAAAATAGCAGGTAACTTATGAAATTAATTCAAGGTTTCTTACACGAAGTAAAAGATAATATTTCGACGACTACCACTATTGGAAAACGACATGTGGAGAAAATATAAAAACGGATGTTTTAGTTCTTATACCACATCGTGTATTTCAGTTTTGGGATACTAGGGACGCCTGGTCCCGGGACTTGCATTGCACAGAGTCTGTGTCTACACCGCCATGCGCTTCACCTCTCGTTTGTCCGTTAAGTACCCTGAGCTAGTTGGGAGTGCACTAGTAGCAAGCCCGTGCGTGAGGCAGATCAGGGAACAGGCTGCTGACGTTTCGAGGAGGTGCTAGCCCTTCCGCCACCGGAGAAGCATTCGTGACGTTCCTCTTTCACTGGTGACGCACTGATGACTTAGAGGCGTTCGTAGAGCTCTCAAAGGAAAACACTGCTCCACGGCGGGAGTCACCCATTTGTCGTGTCTTGCTCGATCGAGTTCTTCTGAGCAATAAAATGTTCAGTTTAATAGCTTAACTGATTTTTAAATTAATTATAATACACTGGGCCATAAAACCTGACATTGCTAAACTGCTGCTTCACTGAGGGTACCTGCGGGATGACGCAGAAGGCCCGCCTGGGCCGCCCGTCCCCCCCAGACCGCCACCTGCATCGTGAACGGGTCCCCTGGGGGATCGGTAGAGTGTCAGCTGGCGTGCCAAAGACGTGAGCGCTTAAGATTTTGATTTTTAATTAAAGAGTGGCCGTTTTGGAGGTGCTGGTATTTACGGCCCTTAATGTTTAGTTGTTTGTTATGAATAAGTGATAGCCTTCAAAACAAATATCATGCTGATACTTTTAAAATATAATTGTTACACAGACGTGGGCTCTGGCGTGGGCGGGCCTCCTCGAATCGCGAACATCAGCACGTCCAAGCACTGCTTTTCTTTAGCCTAGATTTTTAGTATAGATGGAAAACACTGGAACACAAGCTGCGCAGTCTCCAGGTCTGGAGTCTTCAGAGGGAGAATATGAGAGTCTTTTTCCCCCCTCACGCTGGAATGCTTGTTCCGAGCTGTCCCCAAGACAGCATGCCTGACTTGTCGCCTGTCACATACATGAGCCAGCTGTAATAGGTGACTCACTTTAGACTCACAATGGCTAATCAGTTATTTGGTGAATGGCATTTTATTAGGTATAACAGTAACGAGACATAAGAGAGTGAAGCCTGCTCAATAATGTTTCTTTAGATGAGGAGCATGAATGCGTTAATCTTCCCACATACATTGAGTGTAGTGTGTATGTGTGTATGTCCGCGTGCACACACACACACACACACACACACACACACACACACACACACACGTGTATTCTGAGGCGTATGGAATAACCCTACTGTTCGTTTTCTCAGGGGCAGTAGAGTTGATCTGCTCTCTCTGCCCTGAGACCACACTTAGAGTCCGGGAGCCGGCCCTCCAAGCTCCAGCAGACAGACTCCCATGGCAGACACACGTCTAGGGCTGCATTATGAGTGTGTGATGGAGCAAAGCACCAAGGTTCACATTCCTCTTGGAACAGCGACATGTATTTTGTTATTTCTCCTGCAAAAGCAAACTTTTCTTTTGTGAGGGGATCACAGTTGCTCGGGAGAAGTTTTGCTTGCAGGCCCATTACTTATTTCACCCTTTGAAAATGTGTTTCTGTTTGCACAGTGATACCTGAGTTGCTTAGGGGCAAGTCTGTCTCCTCCTTGGAGGCGTTCCCCTGGACCGGGGATTCCATGCCAGTGTTTTCATGAGGAAGACCAGAACCTAGGCCTTCCCGAGTCAGATTTGGGCAAGTGGACAAATGTCTACTATAACGGGGAGTTGGTTTTTTTAATTGTTCGAGCACAAATGAAATTCAGAATGTCATTTTTCAGAACCGAGGCCTTCAGGCAAAAAGTAACCTCCATGATTTGTCGTTTCCCTCTTTAATGCGATGCCCTCTCTTGGTAGACATTTTTAAGAATTTAATAGACTTCTACTTTCTTTATTAAAAAGTTTGAGTTGTAAATCTCTTTGATATTAAGTTAGGCAAATTAAAGGTAGAGGAAATTTTTAAATACAAGGAATAAAATGCTATAACAAAGCTCTCGAGTTTCTTAATGATGTTAGTACAAAAACACAAATGAAAACTAAAAGGAATCCTAGGTTCGGAAACAAATGCTTCAAAAAATTCTAAGTTATGGGTTAAAACTATATTTAATCTCTTCCCTTACAAAGTTTTTATTACCTTTGAAAGAGACATTTACTGTCACTTTACTTGGTTTTGGTCTTTTCAAACTAAAGGTCCTTATATTTCCCTCCGCAGAAGTATGAAGTTGACTGCCTTGATTGGAGAGGAGTATTTGAAAAGAAGAAATAGAACCCAAACGTGCTAAAACATAATTTAAAAATAACTGAACCTTTATTAAGTTATAGTTAGGTTAAATGCATAGATATATACATATTAGAGGGCTTTGACCTGTGAGGGAAAAAAAGAGGGAAGGAAAATCAGATTTAAACACCTGTTTTTACAACAGTTTAAAAGTACTTTGTCTAGGGATTTCCCGACACATCCGGCCAGACGAGTGGACATTGTCAGCCTCCGTTAGTGGGAAAAGTAGTTATTGCCTGGAATGCTGATTCTGGTGATCCACTGGGTTCCAGCAGTCATTTACAAAGAAAGAGTGTGCCAACCCAAACGTCACCAAAATACACTACACCGAAGAGCACAGATGCTAAATCCGTGTTAATTTGCCTCGCCTCTGATGCCAGACTCTGAACTCCTAAATTCCTGTCGTATGTGAGAGAATATAGACAGACACGGAAAACCCATCATCAGACCTGCAATGGCTCGTGGACGAGGTGTGTCATAATCTCAGCAGACGAAAGAGGCAGGCAGTGCAGTGTTATCGTGCACATTTCCTCTCTAGTATTTTAAAACGCATGAGAGAAAGTCAACATTCTAAGCAGTTTAGGTCCAGTCAGCTCAATTAGGGTTATTTATTTTCTCTGAATAATGTATATGCTTTCCCTGATTTTCTTAGGGAAGTTTAGCAAATGTATTTCCTTGGGATTGAAGGCGAGTCCATCTGGTTCACTTAATTTATATATAACCCAATAAGAATATCATTAAAGTTAAGAAGAAGGGATAAAAACTCACTGGCATCAAAGTGTTATTTTAGTTCCACGTGCGTATAAAAATGAACTGTCTGTCTCAGTCATGGCAACGCCAATGAACCTTTGGTTCTTTTTTTTTTTTTTTGGCAATCCTGTCTTAAAAGAGCATTGCTGGACCCCTGGCTGTAATCAGTTGGAGGAAAAGACAGTCCGATTGGAAGCAGAAAACTCCGAGAAGCGAGTTGGAATCTATATTATGTTCCCAAAGTTATTAGTCTTGGCAGATTGACGCTCACAAAAGGCGAGAATCGCTCTGAGGCTCAGAAGGCTCGCAGTGGGTGACAGAAGAGGGACTCGTTTCTATTTTATTTCCTCTATTGTGTCCAAAAAAGGAGTGACTTCATTCTAGGTAATGAGAAGTAATGACACTAATTATGTCTTACATCACAGCTTTCTGGACATATTTTCTCTCGCAGTGTTTTAGACATGTTTTTGTTTGCAAAGGAGACTGAGAAAGAACAGTCGTGTGTGTGTGTGTGTGTGTGTGTGTGTTGTGTGTGTGCATGTATGCATGTGTGCGCACGCACACACACATGTTTCTGTGTGTGTTTGAGCATACACAAAGGTGTAGGAAACAGGTTAGAAGAAAAGTTAGGGGTCGTTTTTAACTTCTTTAGACATCCATGTATGAACTTAGTTATTTCTGTACTCGTGTATTATTTTTATAAACTTAGAAATCCACTAAGGTCAGAAAAAAATTTTTAAGAAAAATTTTTGTACAAAAAAATGTGTGTTGGGTGGGGGAGTGGAGGACAGAGTAGTATCTTTTAAGTAGACTGAACAAGTTAGTATGAGACACTTTGTCGGAAGCTAGGAGGCCAAGTGAATTATGCCTGATTCCAGTTGTAATGATAATTACTGCATTAGAAGCCATACACTTGTCTATTAAAAATTAAGCTGTCTGAATGGATGGCACTCTTAGACAAGTATCCCAGAAAAGAATTCAAAATAAGTCACTTATTTGAGACTCTTAAGTATTTAAGAAACTACAAGGAGAACTAGCATATTTTAACTTACAACTATTCTTTTTCTAAAGCATTTTCATTTTGTTTGCCTCAACTGTATGCATATTATTTTAGTCTAGAGTTAGGAATGCATTTCTTTTACTTATTGGGATAAGCAGAATGTTGTAGGGAAAAAAATTTCTAAAAAAGAAAACAAAGTAGCATTTAAATAAGGATTCAGAAAATATATTTTGTTGCCTGCCAACGACTCAGCCCTAAAATAGAAAAGGCTAGTGTTATTTAGGGATATCTAATTGGATAACAAACGGGATATTAGAGACCCATTACATAACAACAACACACATTCTTCCACATAAATTATTATTGACCAAGTTTTAATTGAAGAAAAATTTTGATTGGGACATTTTTATTTTTCTCTTTGAAGTAACTAGCCACTAGTCTCATAAATTTTCTCATTTTATGTCACATGACTTCAAAGAAAATAACTGGTAACACTGCAAGGAATTAGGCCAAAAAGAAAAAAAAAAGGACAGTTGGATGCAAAGAGCAAAATGGAACTTTAAAAAAGGATCAGCTTATTGAAATTCTTCTATCACTATACAATTATTCCCTCCAGTAAGAAACTGAAAAAAAAAAGTGCTGTTTCTACTTAGATCATTGATTCTCAGCTCCCTGCAGACATTTGGCACTGCCTGGAGATATTTCTGATTGCCAGTGGTACTGCTGGAACCTAGGGGGTAGAAGCCAGTATCCTATTATTTATAGCGTAGCCTCCACAATAAAGAATTATCCAGTCACACATGTCAATGTCAAGGTCGATGAACCCTGACCTAGCTTGAAATAAGTACGCAAACGTATGAAGGTTTCAACCGATGACCTTCATCAGCTGAGCCCAATTCACTTAGGATCGGCTGAGGAGCTAGAATCTGCTCAGACTGCAAACTCTGTCTAATGCCGTCCACACTTCCATTGTGCTTTAGCAGTATCTGCTGCTCATGAAAAATATTCCCTGCCCATTGATTTGATGATTTGCCTCGGAAAGTATGACAGCAACTGAAAAGATTTTCAAACTTGGGCTTGTGTACTTGGATGAGGGGTACAAGGTCAGGGACTGTGGGTGTTACAAAGAACTTTTTTGTAGCCATATGTCTTTCATTAAATAAGAAAAACCCAATTTTTGTAAATTTGGGTAATTTTTAGTGCTTCCACTGAAAGCCTATTTCAAAATTGGAATGCTGTGAAAACAAAAAAGAGTCAATATATTTCTATATTTAAGCATTAGAACGAGAAATAAAAATAGACTTAGTAAGGTACAGTTGAAAATCTGAGTCTTTATCAAGAAAAACTGTGCTAATGTTCCAAGCTAAACATCTCATTCTTCCCATTCCACGTGGCCCAACTGTTCGACTCACAGATTGTCTAAAAGAAAATTTTCTTGACTAAAGTATGGAATGCATCGTCTGCCGATCAGGATTTTTTTTTTAAAAAGTCACTTGAAGATGACTGCCAAGACATGCAAACCCAAAGATAAAACCACCCATGTCAACTCACCCAGCCCATTTAGAGGTAAAGTGTTTTTTCTTGTTTTTTTTTTTTTTTTTAACACATCAAACCATAAACTTTGATACTTCTATTTTCTTCAAATGTGAAAAAATTGCTGAAGTCAGTGTAAAAGCCAAGTCTTAGGAAGGCTATTAACAGTTTAACATTT
The DNA here is from genome assembly GCA_028627145.1 of Eidolon dupreanum. Classification (NCBI taxonomy): domain Eukaryota; kingdom Metazoa; phylum Chordata; class Mammalia; order Chiroptera; family Pteropodidae; genus Eidolon; species Eidolon dupreanum. The sequence goes on from CM053517.1 coordinate 3,402,243, forward strand.
CCAACTCCCGTGACTTGCTGAGAGGATTATAATGAAGATGAATTACAGAAGGACAAGAGTGTGAAATGTATAGCATAGGTTTGCAGAATACTGATCCCACATCGGAGTGTGGAATATCTAAACTGCAGCTCAGATGGTAACATGGCGTGGTGATCATGGTCCATGAATGGGTCTTCGAACAAAGACGGGAGAGGCCAACGGCTTCCCAGACAGTTGGGTTTCCGTGAGGTGGGAGAGCGTTTGGTGCTGGGCGGCAGGCGTTTGTCGTAGATTTGGCAGGACGGCATTTTGTGTATCGGTAACTCGTGTCTGTTTATTGATTTATTATTTGTTGATTGTCCGCCTCCTTAACTGGCCTTCAGGCTCCGTGAAGACCAGGTCTCCCCTACGGTTTCGTAGCTTATCCCATCCCAAGGACCTGGGATGTAATAGGCAGTGAGTATGCGGTTCTGGAACAAGTCAGTGGAAAAAACGAGTCAGAAACTGCGAACTTATATAGCGTTTCGAGGGGAGAAGTGGGTGACGGTGCAAAGGAGGGAAATCGGAAAAGTAGGAATAGAGAGGAAAAGGGTCGTGACAGGGTCACCAAGGGTCTCGTCGCTAACCCGGTCACCCTGATGGACCCGTCTGAAGTCACTGCGACCAGTTCCCCAGTGGACGCTGAAACTGGTACGTCGCCCGACTGTTCACACGCCTCGCCCTTCAGGGCTGGGCACAGTGAAATGCCAAGGAAGGAACTGTTCCGGCTTTCTCCCAGTATCTGTAACTTAAACCTGATGCGAATTTACTCCCGGCTCTTCCAACATAGGCGATGCCACGGGGGAAAGAACTCGCCATATCTTACTTTTTTCCGAAATAGATCACGATATCACCGTGGAAAGGCCGTCCCTCGATGGCTTCGTGTCCTCGCCCTTCCTCTGCACGCCCAGGTCAGGGGCGGCCGCTCCTTTGGGCAGCGCCATCTCTCCGGTGTGTGTTTAGGGTTTGGCTTTATTGGTGACTTCCATGCACTTAGATTTTCATTCTTTTCTCCTGGCCTTTTCTCCTCTACGTGTATATATATCACTCACACACATGCGTGCGCGCACGCACACACATACACTTTTTCCTTTTTTCTAGCTGGCCTCCCATTCGAAAACTGTTTATTTCTCTTTTCCCTTCACCATTAAGTAAATATCTTTAAATTGGCTCTTTTAATCCTCACAACAGTTCTGCAAGATGGTGATTCTCACACTAAGGACGTTGGGCAGTGTCTGGAGACAGTTTTGACTGTCACAGCTGGCCTGAGGGAGCTACTGGCATCTGGTGGGTAGAGGCCAACGGTGCTGCTAGATATCCTATAAGGTCCGGGACAGCCCCCCACAACAAAGAATCGCTTGTGTAAACTGTCAGCAGTACTGCTGTTGAGTATCCCTACTGTAAATGTTATTTTCTGCATTCTAGAGATGAAGAACACGAGGTTCAGTGAGGTTAGCTAACTACCCAAAGATCACACGTGTAACACGTGAATGAGCCAGGATCGGATTTAATCCCAGCTTTGAATCTAGAGTTCATGTACTTTCTAATGTATGTACTCACTTTCAATGTAATTTTTATTGTTACATGTAAATTTAGAGTAATCATCTTTGTGCCTAATTCCTCATATACATGTCTGCTTATTTTCTTAGGCTAGGTTTGTAGAAGTGGAATTGGTATCAAAGGGAATGAATAATTATACAGCGTTTGATTCATATCACCACATTGCTTTCCTTAAAGCTGGAGCAAGTCACATTTCTAACATCTCACCCCATCATAACCTACAATGAGTATTACAGTCTTTACCTTCTTATTTAATTCTCACCAATTTGGTCGTTTGCCTTTCCCCTAAAAAAATAAATAAGTCCCTGCTGCTCAGATAGTCTCCTCTACCCGGAAACCTACCGACCCTTCTGGTTAAAGGGACAAAGAAGCACAGAGGTTCAATGCTGCAGTCTGAGCGCAGGTCCGGGCTCTGCCGTGTGCTGGCTGTTTGGCATGGCGCAAGTGGCCTGAGCCCCTCTTCATTCGCTCAGTGCAGCTCCTCGTCCCGCCTCGCCAAGCCCGAACGAGCGGATGACGCTCGCGATGCGTGTAGAACAGTGCCGGGAACGAAGCAGATTCTCGAGAGGTGCGGGCTGTCTGCAGCGCCATGAGCTTTTGTACTCGCGTGGCCTCTTAAGTTTTGTTCAAGTGCCCCAGTTCTGGACCCAGGGGTGGTTCTGACGCCCAGTCCCCCGCTCGTGCATTCTCCACACGCCTGAGCCTACTGCGCGCTCTTCGTTATCACCTCGAAAGGCATCACCCTATGACCGGGCTGCAGCTTGGCTTTTAAATCCAGAATGTGGTCGCAGCCTGGCACCTTTGCCCCAGGGCGTGCTCGAGTGCCCTAGGCTCGACCATTCGCACCTAGGCTTTACAGACCCTCCTCCTCAGTACTGCTGTGCTTTTAAGTATTTTCTTACATAAAAGTTCCATATAGCAGCCATTTCCAAAGTATGCTTAGCCTATTTAAAGAAAAAGGAGAGTGGATGATCAAAAATGTTTGGTATATTACTGTATTCTTTATCTTCCTTCTGGCGAGACAGAGTACATTAGCATTTTTTTTTTTTCATCGAGAGTACTGGGATAAAGAGACATGTAAGTGTGTTTGACACCGCATTCTTCAACTTACTTTATCAAATAACACCTCCCAACCCTGATTTTTAAACAATGCCTGTCGGCATCAGGTAGCATCAGAGTTCAACGGGGAAAACTCTCACACAGCAAGCAAAAGGACCAGTAGCAGCCTCCAGCTCAGGGGCTCCCGTGTGCACCCTCTGACCTGCGGAGGACATACCCGAGTGGCTCGTTAGAAATGCAAACCCCTGGGCCACTCCCAAGTCTTCTGAATTTCCGAGGGTGACTTCTGTGAACACGCATTTTAAGTAAGCCGCCAGGGTAATTTTGATAACATCTCAGTTTTGGAATTGCCACTCTAGAGATTAATAACAGCCCTAATATAAGGTCCAAAAACAATGAAAATCATCCATCTGTCACCTTCGAAGAAGATTGTTCAGCCATAGCCTTTGATTTTACCATGGGGTAGATCGATGTGATGTTAAGAATCACGCCCTGGATCAGGTTTACCAGAAATCCAGCCGTCTAATCACGCCCTCCCGGTCCCCATGAGCTGTGAGCAATCGCAAGTCATTTTGCCAGTAGCTGGGAGCCTGTGAATGGATCCTGTTCGCAGCTCTGACGCCGATGGCGGGGAGTCATTTCACTTTCTCACTGAGAACGACTGTTGGCAGCCCCCAGGCTGGAAGGAATATCTAGAGAGAGTTAATACATTTCTTCATGGCGCAGGATCAGAGCAGCCACAGGCCACCGGGTGTGCCCCGAAAGCTCAAACCAGCTCGCTCTTCCGTGTCTGTTTGTTTGTGCAGGGAAGTCATCACCATATCTCTTTGTACTTTTGTGCAAAGGAACTCTGAGAACTTCCAGGAGTTTTCCAGACGAGCCTAAGTGTATAACTGGTACTTCCTTCGCTTTGGTTATAAATCTGGAGAGAAAGTGGGTCTGGACTTGACACATATAAATAGTAGAAAGTTTGTGCAGGTTTATAGTTTCAGTTTTCTTTCTCTTTCTTTATACCTTTTTGCTTTTTAGAGCTTTTCTTCTAAATAATATTAACTTGTCGAGAGGCATGTTCAGATTTTCTCTCTTTGGTGATTTAATTCCGTACTTTATACCTTGCCAAGTTTGACCCTCGTGCTCACCGACACTTGTTTTTCTGAACAGAAAAATGTAGTTTGATCGCTTTTAAAGGAGAATCGATGATAACCTCTGCTTGCAAAATATTTTGGCGTGTGAACTGGTTGCTTGTCGATGTGTATGACACGATGCCATTCCTGGGGTAATTTTGGAGTCTACCTTTTACTCATTTCCTTCCCGACTCCTCATGGTATTGAAAGGTCACATTTGCTGTCCCTGAGGGACAGGGTGATGCTGTTCTTGAAATTTTCTACCCAAACTATGTTATCGATTTCCATCTATTTCCCACTGGTCTGTTTCTAAAGCAGTCGCATAGGCTTCTGTTGCCTTTTAAACCTCAGCTCTGCCGATCACGCTTGCCCTTGCCATGGTATTAGCACCAGGCAGTCGTCTGCTGAGAAATCAGCGGCGTCCTGGCCTGGCACGTTATCTGCTCCATCCAAATGCCCCTTTTGAAACAGGACTTGCCACGCTATGCTTAGGGGTCAAAGCCCCCATGGATGCGACAGACACTTGGCGCTCAGCCGTATTTGAGGGCAACGGCCTCCCGACTTCAGGAGCTAATGCACTTGCCTGGCTTTCCCAGCCATCTCCCCGTCTCTGACAGGTGACAGCGACCTGAGAGCCAGCCTTCTGTCATGCTTCACCCCTTCTTGTCCTGTGTTGGAGTTTGATGTCATTTATCGCTCCTCTCATTTCTCCTCAGTTCAGTTCAGCACGCCTTTATTGAGCACTTGCTCGATGCCAAGAATACCCAAATTACTACGTCATCCATTTCTGTCTCAAGAAGCTCACTGTCTAATAGAAATGTATAAAAAAAGGTAATAAAAATGTGCTCAGGCCCAGGTGGCTCGTAGAAGCGCCCAGCAGTGTGTGGGGACGTGGGGAGGGCATCCTTGTGGCTGTCACCTGACTTGTTGAGGTCAGGCCCGGTGGGGCTTATGCCGAAGCAGCAGGCGGGGGACGAGCACCCCAAGGATAATGTACCTCGTCCTGTGCCATGGAGAAGCTGTGGAAGGTCAGAGTGGTGTTTCAGACTGTTTAGTCTAGCAGCAGAGTGAAGGACAAAGGTAATGGGAGCCCCGAGACCCGCCGGGAGAGTCTCAGAGCAGTTGAGGAGGTGAGCGCCGGAAACAAGGAGTTTTAAGGAAGAGGCGATGTAAATGGAAAACGCACCCTGCTCCATCTTTCGGGTGCCTTAGATTCAGTCTGGGAACTTGGCATGTCATCGGAATCAGATGTAGGTTGACTTGCTATGGGTTGACAGCCTGCCCTCCCCAGGGGCAGCACTATTCTGTCCCCGTTGCTGGTTCCTGTCCCCCAGACCTGTGTCCGGCCCGGCTCGCACTGGGCTCCGCTGCAGCCGTGGCCATCGGGGTTTATTCCAAACTCTTAGGGCTTCTCCTAATGACGGCCACTGGCCAACATCAAGCTTTACTGCCTGCGTGACACAAAGTGAGGAATAAATTGGAACAAATAGTATTAATCACTTTTCATTGATTTTTTTTTTTTTTTTGCTAGGGTTTTCTCTCACTAAATCAATGTGCTGAAACATTTCAGTATTTAAATAGAAAAGAAGCAGGCAGGTTGTAGAAGTTCCGATCTATCACAGTCTTCTTTGCCTTATTCATTTCCTCTCAGTAATCTGTAACACTGGTTTTTTTTTTTCCCCCTGATATGAACCCATTCCTTTGTTCTTTTCCTTTTACATTTCTTCTTTTTTTTCCCCTTACCTTTTTTCTGAGGGATCCCAAACGAGTGTTTTAAATGGTAAATTCTTTAAGAAACCTGCAAAAAAAAACTCCACAGCAATAAACTTGGTTTAATGTGGTCAGTTTTATCACAGTTCGGGCCTGCCCAAGGCAAGCGAGCTCAGTCAGTAATTTGGGAAGTCTTTGAAGCCACATGCACATGTATACATTAACCTCCAAAACGAACCATAATTTTAATTAACATAAAATAATCTAAAGACATGCTGATTAGACACCGTGTGGCTTTGACAGAGCATTCTGGGTAGGGGCTCGGAACAGAGAACAGAGAACTCTGACCATCCCCATCCCCAGCAAACAGGGCTTTCTTTAATCATTTAGAAGCACATTTTATTTTGCTCAACCTTTTTTTTTTTTTTTGCATGATGTTCTTAGAGACCAAAAACAACAAAATTCCAAAAGCTTTTGCTAATTAAAAAAAGAGAGGAACTGAAACTGTTATAGATTATGTCAGTCAAACCCCACATTAGGAAAAAAAAAAAAAGTAGAATTCCAGATCTCTTTTAAAGTATATGATTTACACCATATTCCAGTAAGTTGATGCAGGCCGAGAAGTTTTCATTCATTCCTCTTGTGTGTCGTGTGGGGCACACTTTGAGAGCCTGGTTCTCCTAGGGACAAAGCAGGAAGAATTAACCCGAGCCAGTGTTGCTTTTTATGCTATGTGGTTTTGAGTTTCAGCAGAGTGGAGTGCAGCGTGAATCATGGAAGCCACCGACGGCAAAACCCTCAACCCTATAACAAAAAGCAGATTTTTTTCCACATTTCTTCCAAGTTTTTATTTCACATGTAAGTCTGAGATACAAAATATTCTGCAAAACTGTGAGGCAGCCGCAGTAGTTCCTGCCGTTTGGGGGTTTCCCAGAGAGAATAGTGTTCAGAATGTTCCTTTTTTTGCCAAAAGGTTTATTATGTGGACCAAACGGCCCAGCAAAACAGACAACACATCTCCATTTTATTATACATGTTATTTACTGGGGTTTCCCTGAAGAAGGCTTAAGAATTCCTTCCCCATGACTCACTGACCAAGTGATTGTTTTTTTAAAATATAAACTTTCCTTCAGCTGGTCAGTGTGGAACACAGTTTTCTCATCTTCTGTTCACTTCGGGCTGCTTCGCCTTCATCTGTAAATGATCACGTCCACAGCCAAATCGAGTGGCTTCCACGGAGCCAATTTCTTTCCGTTTAACACTCAGGTTTAAGAAATCAACAGCCTGGTCGGGCAAGATTCAGTCCTCTGAATGTGACCTACATAAATTATATTTTCATTGCTTTGGCAGTGTGCCTCTCCTTGATTTAATTTCGGCAGGAACGAGTGGGCCAGAGAATCGCTCCCTTTTTCACCAAGAATTGTTGGTGGTCCCCATGCCCAGGTCACGTTACCCTTTTACCTTTCCCGAGCGGGTTAGAAGATGTTGCCTCTACTCCCCTCTCCTCACCGAATGAGAAGCCGTAAGGACGGTCCTTGCTGGAGAGCCGAACTTTCTAATTGAATGTTGACACCGTAACAAAGGTGTCAATGTGCACATTCATCAAAGCTAACTTCTCCCCCTGGTAAGCAGCCCTGTAATTGCAGCCATCCATTCTAAGGAGCAGTGTTATTTCAGTGAGCGTTTCTGAGCCCCGTCCCACCCACTCTCCCAGCGGCTGTCACAGGCCCGCTGTTGCCAGCCGAGGTCTAGCGTCCCTGCTAATTACCTCCTTCCACAGCTTTTGATTTTGAGCCCAACTGATGGCGCCAGAGGCTGAACCACAGTCAGATCTCACAGGCCCCTGATTTGCCAAGTGGAATCTATGCAGTTCGTTTCCTTTCTCACAGTGTTTTTTTATGACGGACTCAGCTCAGACTGGAAATGGACTAGAAATTACTTTAAAATATTAATGGCTGATGGTTTAAATTTCGAGAAAAATAGCCGTCAGAATTCTGATTCCGTTGCCCACGTGTGTGTGTCGGGGCAGGGGGAAGTCTCTGTGCGTATGTTCATTCAAGGGTGTGTGTAGACAGATCACAAAATGTTTTCCTGAAGACCTTGGCATTTTTAAGGTCATATTCCACTAAACACACTAATACCGAAAGCTTTCGGAACACTTCACATTGTATAGCCTCATAAAGCGTTCATTCCATTGTCTGTTGACGACTAATGTGTATGGTCTCCTGTCCAAATCAGATGTACCTTGACCATTCGCTAAACTGGCATTCTTTAAAATATATATCTTGAGGGAAAAAAAGGATATTCATCGAGAGAATAAGGATTCTCTTTCCAAAAGATTCAGAAGAGTTAGGCTGAGACCCTAACAGCTAGTTATCTCTTCGTTTCATAGAAAAGAACCAAACTCAAAGTTTCAGTTTCATCATGCTTAAAAATGTTCATTTCTTAAAAAATAATCTCTCAGCTGTATCTCGCTTTCTTGTATGAGGTTTCTTCAGAAATGCAAATTGATTATGCCAGAGAAAATGATGGTAAAAAAGACAAAGCAGTTCTCAGACAACTGTGACTTAAAAGACTTCCTAAGTGAACGAAGTACTTTCTCCCTTATTAATTTGGCTCCAGAGGCATTTGGGGTGGTATGGTAATAAGTCAAGCATTTCAAAATCTATAAGGCAAAGTGAATGGAAACTTAGCTCTCAGGTTTCTTTATTGGTGGGAAGTCAGAAAAGTAGGCGTAATTTTCAAGAGCAGAGAATCTGAACCACACAGCACAGACACACATACATACATTGTTAACCGTTAGAATAAGTCTTTCTCGGCGGTTTCCCCAAACTTTTAAGTATAGTTATGCCCACTGATTTGCTTATCCATTCCACAGACATCCGATTAGCACCATCCTAGCGTCTGTTGCTGTGCTTAGAGCTGGGTGTACAGCATGAAAGAATCCCTTTTCTCAGACAGCTCCCAGGCTAGTAGCAGAGACTGACGATGTGATCATTTATCAGTGCCTTGTGTGATAATTGCAGTAATCGTTATGTTGAGAAGGAGAGGCGAGAGGTGCCTAGTTATGTTTTCCTGACAGGCAAGGGTATGGGTCAGAAAATGCTTTGAGAAGGAGGAAGTAACTTTTGAAATGAGTTTTGAGGGGTACTCGTAAGAATCTAGGAGAAGGCTGGGGAGAGGGGAGTGGAGCCCAGGCAGAGGAAGAGTATACATGAGTGAGAGAAATGAGAGTGTGTTGGGAAAACTGAAGGTAGATGGCCGTGACTGCATGACATCTGCATGAATATGTGTAGAGGAGGCTGAGCGGGGAGGGAGGGAGATGCGGGAACAATCTCACTGAGCCTCCTCTGGCATAGGCAGGAGTTTAGACTGTCATAAGAGCACTATGGAGTCACTGAAGAAATTTAACTATGGGCTCATCTTTATATTTTAGTAAGCATGTTAAATGAACAGTGAGCAAATCTAGGACTGGAGGCTAAGCAACTGTTGCCATAGAAAATAAACGTCGAAACAGGGACAGATAGACTCCTATTTTTAAGAGAATGACAGACTAGAAACCCTGACGGACACACAATTACAGTTAAAATGCTGAATGTAACATATAAAATTTGTTTTAAATGCATTGCCAAAATGGATCAAAAGGAAAGAATTCACCTGGGAGGTGAGCGAGGGCTGGAACTGGTTTATATCTTGAGGCTTTTGCCCAAACTCTGGAGACGTTGAGCCTCCATCATGGTGGCCAAAGAAGACATGGGGAACACGTGTAAAGCTTGGGACATTCCCAGTTCTCAAGAGTCTGTCACACAAGTTGGCATTAAAAAACCTGCAACTCACTACAAGGGAATACCATGAATAAACCCAGTGTCCAGAGGATGAGGCAAGGAAACGGAAGAAGGGTGGCAGTGGAGATCTGCCTTCAGACAGTGCGACCGCGGATCTGCCCCTGTTTGAGCGTAAGGTCTGAATTCACACTCCGTGTGTGTTACGAGAAACCTCAAGTGCAGAATTTCGTTTTCCTGGGTTAGTAGTGCCCCAGAGGAACGAGCAAAAGCAAACACAGATCCTCTGTGGGAGAATGCAAGTTTAGCCCAGGCCTTAAACGCCCTCCTTCCGAGATCCGGGGGCAAAGAAGAGCTCGCAGGGAAGGAAAGAAGTAGAGACGTGAGGAAGTAAGCCACTGCTGGAGGCAGCGAAGTCAGACCACTGAAGAAAAGATCCTGGAGTTATGAGGCACAGAAATCAAATTAAACTGGTTAATATGTTTAAGAAACAAAAGAGAAACTTGTAAGTAAGAGCAACAGAGATCAAGCAGATTGGTGGGGAGTAACTTCTAGAAATGAAATATGAGCAGTGAAATTTAATCAAAAGACTCGATGAAGCAGATTAGACATAACTGGATAAAGGATTAGTGAACTGGAGAATCTGTAGTGATATGAATACACCGACCAAAATAAAGCTCAGACCAGAACAAAACCGAGAAAGAAAAACAACTGATATCATAGACCGAATAGCTCTAACATATCTAATCAAAATTCTAGGAGACAGAGAATGGAGAAAAGGCATTAGTCAAAGCAAGAATAACAGAATGTTCATAGCAGCATTATTCATAAAAGTGAAAGTCTGGAAACAACCTAGATGCCCCTCAATAGAAGGGCAAGCAAGCAAACCGTAGTATATTTTCACATTGGAATATTATACAGCATTTCAAACAAGCGAACTACAGTATATTCAGCTGTATGCGTGAGTTAGCAATATGATGAAAAAAGATTCTAAATAGTATATTCCTTGTATGAAATTAAAAACAATTATTTAAAACTCTATAGAGTTGCAATAAAACAATAATAAAAGGAGAGTAAGGGAATGACTGTGGTTACTTTGGGGGCAGAGGCCTGGGTGGTGGGGGCAGGGGGATGTTAGTTGCTAGAAGGTCCCATGTGCGGGCTGTTTAAAAAGTCCTAGCTTTTTTGTTTTTGTTAGCGAAGTCACAGATGCTTATTACATTACAAAAATAACAAATTAAAAATCTAAATACGTAAACGAAATCGATCCGTACTTGATTAATGATGAAAATGTGCCATGAACCAAGGATTATGGTTAATCTGATTCTGTATGGGAGAAGTCCATCTAGGGAGCTGGGGAGGGGGCGGGGCAGGCAGGCAGGCTGGGAATTTTCTAGAATTGTCGAAGTTCACCAAGTTCAGAATCAGAAAACACGATAAGACCTCAGTAGAATTAAATAATGATAAACAAATACACACCTAGGTACATCACAGTGACACTATAGGACACCGAAGAAAAAGAGATCCCAGACCCCGACCCCACTGCACAGATGCCTGAAACCACAGAGTACGAACCCTCTATATACTGTTTTTGTCTATACATACAGACCTACGATAAAGTTTAATTTATAAATCAGGCACAGTAAGAGATTAACAATAACTAACGATAAAGCAGAATAATCACAACAGTAGACTAATAAAAGTTGTGTGAGCGTGATGCCTCTTTCTCTGATAACTGATCTGATAACTGAGATGGCTCCTCAGTGACCCAGTGACCGCTGGGCAGGTAGCGTGAGTGGATATGCTGGACAGAAGGGTGATTCGCACCCCGGGTGGGACGGAGAGGGACAGTGTGAAGTTTCATCATGCTACTCAGAACGGTGCGCCAATTTGAAATGTCCGAATTGTTTAGTTTTGGAATTTTCCATTTAATATTTTCAGACCATACGAGATTGACTGCGGGTAACTGAAACCACAGACAGTGAAGCCGCTGACGAGGGGAGACTATTGTACTGTTTCGTCAAAGTGTGCAGACTTGATGCACCTAATGGGAAGAAATTTTTATATTTTACCATTTCAACTAATTGCTATTTTTTAAAAAACAGAGAAGAGAATGAATAAAAGCTTTTATAGAGTATCTTCCTTCTTCTACCTGGGTTAGCTGATGAGGCATTTCTGTTCTCCTTTAAGACCGTGGCGTAGTAGTAACGTGAAGATACTTGTTTCATACCCTTCTGTTTTATCTCGTTAGCGTGCGTATTTCATGTAGGTGGAGTATTCCTCCTGCTAATGTCTTAACATGTTGCTGAATCCAGGACTCTGCAGTTTTTTCTTTGCAAACCGGCAATCTGTGCCACTGAATTGTTTATGTAGCATTGAGACCTTTAGAAGAATGCTTAATTATCACGGTATAACTAGAGAGGAAGAAAGGAAGTACTTAGCTGTGGGGAAAAAAATTGATGTAAAAACAATCCTCCAAGGAGCACACCAATGCAGTAAAATAGATTATATATTTTTTAGAAAATCAGAGACTGGGATATGCTGGAGGACTGACAAGAAAAAAAGCTTCGGTTCCTACTCATATAATACTTTCTTTGTTAAAAGGCTTTTGCCTTCTTTTACATAAGACACCATGTATAAGATCTTCTTATCAGTGGAGACCTTATCTATCTGCACATCCATGGAACCTGGTGGCTGCTAACGGCATGGCGTAACGCTGCCAAACAGCTCAGGAGGCATGGATCAGAAATACCATCTGAAACGACATCAGAAAGTGTAGGCAGGCTGCAGAGAATTACCCAAAATGGAGCCCGTGTGAAATTCCAAGTCTCCCAGAGACAAAAGTACTATTCACCTCTTCTTCCTTCTTACGGCTGAAATTCATTTGCATCCACTGACATCCTTAAAATTATTACCCTCCTGGGAAAGTCTGAACCCCCCATAGAAAGCTTATAAACATTCATTTGTTTCTGATCAGACCTATGTTGTTTGTAGTTCCCCCGACTCACATTTCAGTCTCCCAGCAAAGAAAAATCAGAAATATAGCAAAGGTTTGCCATCTAGATTCTTTGCATTTCAAGGACTTCCTGCAGCAATTTTTAAATTTTAGATATCCACTTTATGCTTTCATGGTCATAATTCTAAAAGTTGGGCTCTTATCTGACCCTTTAGAATAATAAATCTAAGATAATTTCTTATGTCCAGAGAAAATGCAAAATGGGAACTAGCAGGTTCCAAAAATTCAGCGACAGAGTAATTGATGGCTCTCTCCAAATATCTGTTACATGTTTAATATAATAAATCTCGGATTTTTTAAAGCAAAATTGTTCAGCAACAAGAATTTAGCACTTTCAAAGCAGCCACATGGTCTGCCGCACAGGGCTCCCTTAAAGATTGTTTTGCTGAGGCTGTTCGACATCTGTCAGCATTTTCAGCATAAACCGTCAGCTCGAAAAAATTCTTCAGGCTGAAACTTGATCCATCAGGTCTCAGCTCAGGACTTTTTATGTGTATTCAGGAAAATAAGTTCAGCTGTTTTTAAGTTAGAGCTATAGGGGAAAAAAAAATCTAATACACCATTTCGAGACACACTCTTAGTTTATACGCAGGTAAAAGGAAAACAGACTTCTACCCAACTAAAACGAATTGGAAGCATCTCAATGATTTGAGAGTTGTGAAGTTTTCTTCATACTGTATTGCTGGAAAAGGACGTCTTTATTGGAACTCTGATGACTGTGTTCTTAGGGTGGCATGTGGAGCTCTGGCCAGCCTTAATTCCAGAGGTCAGAATGCGCCCACCTCTTGGCAGCTGAGGATGAATGGCTTAAGTGACAAATTCCAGTCCTTCAGCTTCACAGATCATTGTACAGCCAGGGACTAATACAATAACCAGCAGCTTGCCAAAGGCACCGTGATCCACTGGTGGATTGTGGTTTTGCACAGCTTCGACATACATTATCTTGATGTCTAAAATTACTTCTCTGAGTACAGCTGTGTGTGTGATACTGGACTCCATTCCACCGGACGATCCCATGCAGTCCGCTTACAACAGGAATGCACTTTTGAACCCAAAACTGTCACTACAAATCTCACTGTGAGCACGGGGATTCATGAAGAGTTCCCGTTTATTGGTTTGCAAGGATTTGCCTATGAAGTTAGAGAGATTGTGTCTTAAAATTGTTACTGAATTCAAGATGGAAAAAGCATTGCAATGAAGGAACTCCTGGTGTTGAAATTTTTGAGTTGACTGCTTGTAATGGGAACTTTTTTTCTTTTTATATGAATGTTAATTGGAAATAGAAAGCCACATTCTGAGCAGCCCTTCAGCATACCAGCCCTCTGCTGGGTGTCTGTACTGTAGAACTTTGAATTAAAGATTCCCTAAATCATCACAGTATAACCCACAAGGAAAAAAATGTCCTCAGAAAGCATATAAACAATTAAAACTGTATTAAAATTGAAACTGTGTGTGTGTGTGTGTGTGTGTGCGCGCGCGCGCGCGCTCGCACGTGTGTAATCTCCATTTGGCCCCCTGACCTATTCGGATTTTCTTGCTCATAAAGATAAGAAAATGCCCCAGTTTTCCCAACTGATTCATGCTTATCACACACTGCACTTCAAGCTTCAAAAGCTAAATTTCAAATCCCCTCTTCAACTTACATTGTATGGCCTTGGAAAATTTATGCATGTTTTTTGGCTCTTAGTTTCTGAAAAAGAAATAAATCTGCCTATGTCACAAAGTTGGTAAAAAGCTCAAAACAGGTTATGTAAATAAAGCGATTTTTAAATTATATACCTCTACCTTTATACAAAGTATATATTCACATTTATGCACACAGTACACAGTATTGTTACTAGCATCCAAGGGAACTAGAAATCTACAGTACATGGAATAGACTTTGACACACAAAAAAAATGGTGGGTAGAATGTAAATTGCTTTTGGTATTGACCTATGATCCCACTTATTCATGGTTTACAAAGTGTTTTGTAACTATTCTGAATCGCAAGTAACTGTGTCAATACATAGTAGTACTTAATACGTAATGCATTGATGTGTTTGTGTGTGTATTATAAAACATTTTGACTATAGAATACTCTAAAGTAAAACAAAATACTTAGCACCAATCAGAGATCTCTGATGTTTATTATCCTAAACTATACTGATCATAGGAAAGGATCTTTTTAAAAGACACGTGGACTTTGATTTGGGGCAGTTTTTTTAGACTAGCTATCTTGACTATAAAACATCTAGAAATATTGAGGACAGTGTGAGGAGTACTATTTTAAGTTCCTGACAGAGCTCGCAAGAACGATGAGAAAAGTCCAGGCCACAGAAATAAAGAAGGATCTGGAAAGCAGAGGGATAAGCCTTTAGTGAAGCCACAGCTGTCCTGGGGCACTTGCCATCACCATACCAGCTTTGGGTTTACGTGGTCATCTGGGGACAGGAGAGAAGGCCTCAGCCTGAACAAGGCGGACATGTGAAACCAAGACACTCCGTAGTAAGCAAAGCCCTCAAAGAGACACACCCTCAACAAAATGGTAGATCAAGAAAAATCTACCTGCCAGCGATGGAAGAAACTGAGGGAAGTTATTTATCTCAGCCCGGGTTCCAGGTGGAAGGTGAGAAAAGTCTTCTTTGAAAGTTCATTTTTATAGGTCTTCTATCATGTAATTTAGAGTTCAGATTTGTACCACCTACTTGGTCAAGCAGAATTGAAACTGGGAAATGACCTTCAAGTGGACCCGGGTTGGAAGCAATTCTGGGAGCCTAGAGAAACAGAAGTACCCTCTGGAGGTACATGTCCTCGCAGCAGACCGAACAGGATCCACGTGACCAAAGCCCAGCTGAACGTAAACACACGGTCCAACGTCTAAAAGGACACACACAAAGGAAGCCATTATTCCTGAGTCATGAGAATAACAAACAGTAGAAAACATTTTGGACCATGCTTAAGATGTTTGAAGAAATAACAGAACAAATCACAAACTCGAGAAAGAAACACTCTTTTTTAAAAAAGAAACTGCATATTTTTAAAAGAACAAAATAGAATTTTTAGAAATGAAGACTGCAGTTATTGAAATTAAAACTTTATGACTAGATTAAACAGCTGAAGAAAGACTGCGTAAAAGTGGATCGTATACCGTAGTGTGCTGGTAAATGTTTAATAACTACCTCTCCACAGAATGGAAAGGGCCCTGTTATTAAAACATTCGCCATTTTCCATGGTGTGTCTACTCCCACCATGGCCAATTGGAAACTACCAGCATGATGACAGTGGACACAATTGGGACAAGATGGCACAACTGGTTCTCGCACGCCTACACAAGCCAGTTCCTACCCACAGCGGGATGTCTGCCTGAATTAATGCCCAGAATGCTACAGAGAGACAGAGAAACAGGAAATGTAGGTGAGACATGAAAGGTAGCACGAGAAGGTCTAACATATGTTTAATCATCATTCTAGAAAAGAGTGAGAAGTTGACTAAAGTTTTTCCAGAATCGATGTAAGTCATGAATTCTAAGATCTGGGAGCACCACAGATAACCTGCTGATACACATTGTGATGAGATTGCAGAAGACCAAAGATAAAGAGACGATCTTAAAAGCATCCAGAGAAAAAGGAGAGATCAGCTTCCAATGAACAAGAATTAAAACTTCTTCTTAAGAGCAACAATGAAAACCAGAAATAATAGAATAATCTTCAGAGTACAGAGAGGAATGCAGTGAAGCTAGAACTGTGTAACCTAATTCAAGCATTGTTTTAAAATGAGGGCATAATAAAGACATTTCAAACAAGAAACACAGAATTTAACACAAGTAGATGCACACAAAAGGAACTTCTTAAAAAGAAGATTTTGGAAAAAAAAGAAAATGATCCGGAAGGAATATGGACAAAGAAATGGCAAATGTTTAGTCAAGTCTAAGCCAACATAAAAACAACAATAATGTCGTGATTAAAAGCCATGCGAACAGTGAGTTTTACTTTTCTACAAATACTAAATAGCTTACTATGTCTTTAATTTAATTGTATTATCACTTACATAAATAATTGACTAAAGAACTGAATGAAGAAGGGAAAGCTCTTCCTTATGGCATAATTCTAATTCATACATTTAGAAGAGAAGATAAAAATAGAAAATCACCCTTTGCAAAACACCACAGTAATAATTGTTTCTCTCAGGAATCTAGTAGGATGTTTAGCTAACCTCCAAATATCACCCAAAAGATACGTATTAATTCTGACAAGGAAAAAAAATAGAAACTTCACAGCCAAGAAATCTGGCAGACACCATCTTGAGCAAGTGATCGAAGTTCCCGTCACTTAGCAGCAGGACAGACTGACATCACGTGTCTCCTGATTTCATGCACCGAGAAGGACACACATCATTAATGTGGTTTTTGTGACAAAACTGCATCACCTGAATTTAATAATGAAGGAACATCAGATAAACTCAAACTGAGAGGCACTGTGTAAAATAACTGGTCAAGACTCTTCAAACTTCCCTGACTGACCACTGTCGTGTGATTTTGTAAGACGTTAACGTTTGGAGAATCTAGGTGGAAAGTCTACGGGAATTCTTTGTATTAATTTTGCGGCCTTTTTTCTAAGGCTGAAATTATTTCAAAATGAGATTTTTTTAAAAAAAAATCAAAGGTAGGGTTATGACAGGCTCCCTCAGCCTCTCCGTCCTCCATCCTTCTGAGAGAGGCCATTTGTTAGCGACGTCCTCTCTCGGTTCCATGTGCAGACACGGGCGTGCGGCTTCGGTGCAAGGGGCTTAGAAGGAAGGAAGCGGTTCGAGCCTGAAGCACAAGGTCCCTACTGTGTTGAATCAGCGTGGCGGAGGCTATTAAAATGCCATCTCGTTCCCCCTCCCGCCCCTCTGTCTTCCTCTGCCTCCCTCCTCCACATCCCAGACGGCCTCTAATCCTATTGGGAGGATATACAGGGAAAAAGGAAAGAAAAAATAATAATGAATGGCTGTATTCCTTGGCACATGAATAACAGTTTCCCTTTCGGGCTTCAAGAATAAAAAATGAGAGGCTTTAAATCTTGCTAACTTGTGCAAGAATGTGTGTGCAAGTGTGTGTGTGTGTGTGTGTGTGTGTGTGACACATGCGAAGGTAAAAATGTAAACTACCACAGTGGAAAGAATAATTTTCAAAATCGACTGAAGCAAAAGGAAGCGTTATTCCAGAAGAAGGTGAGTTAGAGGCGGGATGGGGGTGGAGGAGGAACCCCCTTTTCACCGCTGGCTGTGAGGAGCTGGCCTGGGGTCTCGGCCGGGTCTCGGGGCGTGAGAGTCGGTGCAGCCACGTGAGATCGCTCTGAATTTCTGTTCTCGCCGCGTCTCTGCACGACTCGCAGCCAGCTCCTCTCCCACCAGAGTGAAGGGGCACGAAGCCCGGCCCGGACAGCAGAGGACAGCAGAGCGACAGCTGGCAGGAAGCCGCTGCCACCCGGCCTTGCTTTGGAGAAGGAATCTCTCAGTGGGGTGCATCGCTTCTGCCGGGCCAGCAGCCGACTGCGTTCCTCTTAAGATAAAATAAAGCGAAAAGAGAAGACTGCCATGGGTAGTAACGTCTACTTAAAAAAAAAAAAAAAATGGTGAAATTTCCACGTCCATCTCGAACTGGCATCTGGATCCAACAGGCCATGGAAATGGCGCAAGGAAAACCCGCAGATAGGAAGCCAGGTGTGACTTGAGGGCACGTGGCCCCGGCGCGTGCTTCCTTCTGGAGCAGTCTGCGCCCGAGCCGCCCCCCTCTGCTCAGTCACCCGGCGCGGCGGGATCCCCCAGGTTGCCTCTCCCGGGACCCAGGGCCCGGGGCGTTGCCGAATGTACATTAAAAAATCAGACGGGTGTCTGGACATCCCCCCTCCCCACGCACACACACTTAATCAGCATCAAGTTGTGCAGTTCCGTCTACACCATGGGCGCTGCTGGGTGGTGTTGTTTTTGGCTGGGGGCCGCGGCGACGGGCCACCGTCGCCGTCGTGTGAGCTCTGTCTGTCTCACTGCTTTGGGGCTGACGGCCTCCTCACCCGTCCTCTCGCTCGCCAAGCTTTTACTATTGTTAGTTCAAATTTCCTCCATCTATGTTTTCTGTAGCGTAAGATAGTGAAGTATGCAGAATAGTAGCCCTATAAACCTTTCAGATTTTTCAGTCTCCGTTTCTATAATTTGAGATTAGGGTTTTAAACCAGCGTAGGACTTGTAAATTTGCTAAGTGTAAGCCAGAATTTGGGGGTGGGGGTTAATAACAAAACCATTCTGCTCATGCTGTTTAAAGCACTTCCGGTGTGTGTGCCTTTTGTTCTTCATATGGTCTATTCAGAAAAATTATAAAAAAAAAAAAAAACAACACACTAAGTAGCTCTTGGCAGAAGGTCAAAACCAGCATTGCAGGGAAGGTATTTAAAAGTTTTTTAAGTGTGGCTATTTGTATGAGCAATAACCAAACGTTTCTTGTGACTCGGGAGGACTATTTTCACAGTCTTTCATGGAAATATTTCTGGACGTTTTCTGTGACTCTTTTCCTTGAGCTCATTTATTTGCTTTTGCTTCAGAACAGAGCATTTTAATGAGCAGTTTTATGAGCCTAACCTGCGTTCTGTGAGCTCCACATGACTGGATTCCTGTTACACATAACCTTTGCCCTATTTTCCATTAAAACACAAGACTTTCCTATAATCAACTTCGTACTAAGACCTCGGAGGAAAAAAAATGCGGCAGATACTCTGGTCTGCTGTTCGGCCCACTACAGTTAATATGATTTTGAAATATTCTCATAGTTTTAAAAATTGCACACATCAATATCTTAACCATAAAGTCCTTTCTTTTCTGAAATGCTTGATATCCCCATCTGTTTTGTCCCTTTACCACATCCCTCTGAGTAAATAACTCGTCGAACTGTCTCTGTACCATTGTGGCAGGTACGAAGGCAAGATGAAACCCAAAGCATTCCGGAAATATGAGCGTTTGAAAAAAAGAAACTGTATAGTTTGCTCAATCTTACGTATAATTGCCAGCGTCAGGCAAAGATAAACAACCGTCTGCTGCATCTGACTCCTTCTCTTTGTGTTTTAATTCCAAAATAGAGCAACTCTTTTCCATTTTGCACATAGTATCCTAGGAACTTTTGTCTAGAATCACTTTCTTGTCTCTCATCTGAAAAATCCAAATGTGCTGAATTTTCCTTCGGGGCCCACTGTCAGTGTGTTAATGCGTTTCACTGCTATCTGCTGAATGTCGCGCTCTCCCCGTGCAAAGCCCCGCACGCGTCGCGGGGCCCCGTTCTGCGCACGCGCCGTCGCCGCGCGTCCGGCTGCAGCGCGTGGAAGCGGGTCGCGCCGCCGGGGAGCAGCCCGCTCTCCTCTGCCCTGCTCTCTTTTTATAATCTGGTTTGCTTTTTCTTTTCGGGACAAGGAGGATAGTCTCTAAACACAGAGCGAAGTAACCTTAGGGCGAAGGAAAGGAAATCTGCTGCACGTAGCAGGTTATCAACGCAGGGGACGTGTCAGTCCCCAAAGGTGGCACTGGTAGGAAATGGACGTGAATTCAAGAAGCTCTTGGCCAGATTTATGAATGAGGGCCATAAACGGCTACTGAGAAAACCAGGGCTACGCCTGGCTTTGACAAGCGAAGTCAGAGTTGCTCCGAGCCCTCCCACGGGTCCCCTGAGATGTGTGTGCAGGGGGCCGGCCCACCTCGGGGTTCCTGCAGCCTGTGTCCTCTGGCGAGAGACTCTCCTTAGGGTCCCTGGGGCCCAGGAAGACCCTTGCGGTCTGCCCTGGGAAATCAGGACGAGAAGGAAGCCTTGTGACTTTTGCCTTAGCGTCGGAGCACCTGCCTGCCACAGTGGTCAGGGACCGGCGACGTCTGGCCGGTGGAAACCAGCTGAGAGCACGTTTGAATCTTTAAAGACAGATGCTTCTTTTAAGTAAAGTCAGGCCCTTCTTTTTCCTGGGAACGTTCAGGCCAGAGGCCCTAGAAATAAATCATTTTTCCTTCATCCTGCAGTTTATCATCAGCAGGACCGACCGTGCCCCCCACCCCGCCCCTCTGCTACCCCCAGGTCTGGACCTCCTTACTGCAGTGGTTCTTAGCCCAGCACCCCAAAACGGCAGCTGCTCCAGCCTCAGCCCAGACCAAGTAAAGCACAGTCCCTGGGGCGGGTGGGGCGGGCTTTGGTGTCCAGCGTGGTCCCATGCTGGTCCCAGGAGCCACTCGGAGAGCCTGGCCTGACAGGTCGCCTTAGGTCCCCAGCCCCAACGCCTTGTCATCACCTCAGTGTCGTCTGAGGCTGTCATCCTGCATGGCCCCGCCCTCCCTGTTAAATGCCCATGCAGGATTAGGGTGAAGCTCACGCGCCAGCCAACAGCGCGGGGTCCCTGTGCCATCTGTCCTCTCTGTCCTGCCAACTGTGACCTTCTAGTGCCAGCAAACACTGTGTGAATCTGGCCCCTTGCGAATTCCTGACACCAACACGTAACGGGCCTTTGCCTCCTCTTACTGACCTCTTTGCTGACTAATGTGGCACCTGCTCCAAATAGGATCTTGCCTCAGGTGGGCCCCTGGCTTTGCTAAGCCGGCATGCCACCTCTTTCTCTGGGAGAATGTGGACAGCGCCCGAGGACACTGCCGGACACCTGTGTCTGCAGCTCTCCTCCCGTCCTCTTACCCCCTTTAAATCTTCAAGAAAAAAACGTTTTTTTACTTCTGTTTATTAAACACTGGAGAGTACCAGTCGCGTGCAGTGCATTAAAACACCATGGAAAAGATCTAGTAGTGGTTAGTGATAATTTATGGGGAAAATGTAAATGTTTAGGAAAAAGAAATATTTAAATAAGCCAAGAGTGTGACAGAAGGAGAGATCAATTCTGATTTTCTCGCTAAGGAAGTTTATCACATAGGCTGTGACGTTTGTGCCAGGCCTTGAACAATGGAAAGATTTTAACAGTAAGCTGATGGGCAGAAAGACACTCAAGTTCAAGGGGGCAGCATGGCCCAGGGCACCAAGTGGGGATGTGCGTGGCGTGATGGGGGAACAGTAAATGGCCGGGGACGGCTGGAACATGGCACAGAACGTGAATCTCTCTAAACATTTCTCCTTTACCAGGACACGGAATCTCACGCGTTTTTTGCGTAATCTAAAATCTCATGCACACGGCTGCCTTCTCTGGTGTCTTCGGTCTTTTGTCGACTGGTTCCTTTCTGGACTTCATAGATACACATTTTTCCTGCCCTATGACAAACATTTTTGACCCGGAAACCTTGATGTAAACCATGCCATTTCCTTGATTTCTCTGCCAGACTCCTCAGGTGTGACTTATACCTTCTTTCACTCCCCTTCCCACAGCCCCCACCCCACTCCTCCCTCCCGCCACTGTAGAAAGGCCCGGTTTAGGGTTCCCAAATCACTCAGACGAAATCATTGGTCAGTCTGCATTCCATTTGGCCTCACTGCAATATCAGGCGCTGTTGGTGACAGCATTTTTCTTGAAAGTTGTTTTACTTGGAGTAGCTAGGATGGTGCATGCCCTTTGAACCCCTCTCACCTCACGTCCGTACCTTGGTCTCCTTTGCTGGTACTTATTTCACCTCCTTGGTCATGGATATCCCAAAAAGCTGTCCTCCCTCCCTCACTGGTCTTATTCCATTAATTATTCTTTCATTCTGAAAACAATGAACACATGCACTCGGCCAGGCTCTCTGCTCAACACAATGATAAATTTGGTCTTCTCTACACACTCTGATTTTTAACGTGCTTCCTGTTTGATGGTTCCAGTTTTATCTCTATGTGAAAAGTTTCTAAACCTACATTCTCTGCTCTGACTGCTCAGCTGAACGCTCATCCTCTGATTCCACCGGCCAACAGATATCCTTTGCATCTACTCAGACACAATTGTCTCAAAAATACATTTCACTGCCTCAGTCGACAAAGTCATCATCTCACAGTCTTCTAGGCTGAAAATCTGAGCGTGATATTTTACACTTATTAATACATTTCTCATGTTATGTGTTTAATATGTAGCATGCATTAATTGTAATAATCATATGTTCTCCAAAACACTGGTTAGATCAAGATAAAGACGAAAAGGACAACAGGAAATATTGTTTACACGGTGTATAAGGGGGTCGCTTTCTCCTCTACGTTAGTATCTAGTCTGTGTATGGGTTTTCATGTAGATGCCTCTTCCTAAATCAAAAAGAATCCGTTAAAAAGTAACCATTGAGCCTCTAAATCTTAAGTACCAAATTATGGGGAATACAGGGGGTGGAAGAACGCATGAAACAATATCCAGGTTGATTCAATCTGCAAAATCCAGACTGGGGAGTGAGATGGAATCTACAGGGCAAATGATACTATTTAAAAAAAAAAAATGAGAACAACAAAAGATTGAGAGACAGAGACAGAGAATCAGAGAGACAGAAAGAGAAGGAGGCAAAGCCTACAGGTTAAAATAAACCTAAGAGACATATCTACCAATCACTGTGGATGGACTTATTCGGATTCCAATTCAAACACATAAACGTAAAAACACTTTTTTCAGAGACAATTAAGGAAGTGTAATGTGAACATGGAATATTTGTAATGTTAAGAAATCATTAATATTTCTAGGTGTGATCATAGTATTGTGGTTATGTTTTCTAAAGGTTCTTTTAGTAATACATACTGAAATATTTACAGATACAATTATATGGTGTTGGACTTTGCCTCAAAATTGTTGAGGAGTGTAGATGGAACAAGGATAGCCATGTGGTGAACTGTTGAAGCGGAGTAATGAGCACCTAGAGGTTAATTTATGTTATTCTCTCCATTGTCTCTAATTTCACATATACTTAAACATTTCCCAAATACAGATTTTTAAAAAGAAGTCACTGATGTTAAGCAATTATTATTAAATATTTTTGGTGTGAAAACCCAAGCCCATATTTATGAATTTCATAAACTCAGATGTCATTTCAGTCGTTTATGTCATTTATGTCAGCTAATGAAACGGTTAACTTCTACTGAGCACTTGCTGTATGCCAGGCACAGTGCTAAGCACCTTTTTTGTCTTCTCTCATTTGGTCTCTACCCATACCCTGCCCTATAAAATGTGTAAGGGGCTAATATTGCCCCCTCTCCCAACACAGAAATTAAGACCTAGGGAGACAGAGTAACTTCTTAACATCAACGTCACCAGAGTCACAAAGATAGTGACGGAGCCAAGATAGGAGTATAGGTCATCTGATTCCATAGTTCACACTCTTAACTGCCATGGTAAAATGTCACTCAGATTGAAGTGGGTTGGGCATCTAGGGTAATCCTGAGTCAGGTGGATTTTTTTAACTCGTATTTGAGGAATGCTGCATATGTGTGTGTTTGGTCTAGGTGTTTTCCTTGTAGTTTCTTTGCCTTGGAGATTCTCCTGTAGACTCGGTAGAATGTGTGATTCATAGTAGAATGGAAAATGTTTAATTCCAACGAGGGTTCTGTGGAAATGGTAGGAATTACCACCCATAGTTATTTCATTTGTTCTCATTCCTTTTTCATTTTAATTACCCACGCACCCTTGATGCTGTGCAAAGCCGTCTGTGCCACCTGAAGCCAAGTGCATTCAGTTTTGAACCCTCTCAAAATCAGTAGAATGCCCTTTCTATTTTATGCATATTCCCAGGTGTTTTGTAAATGATGGAGAAATATTGCTAGAAATTGTATTGAATTAAATGAATAATGATGTCACATCTCTTTTCGATTCATTTGGCCGCCAATGTCATATGCAATTTCATGATGAGAATTTTAAAGAGGTTTTGCTCGTCAGTTCAGACATCATTATATCTACTTTAACTCGAATAGTGTTTATATGGATCGAGTAGACATAAACAGTTGACGGAGGGAACATGTTAGTACTTACAAAGAAAAACATTTTGAGCCATGGTTAAAAAAAAGAGAAATTTGGGAGAAGCCGTGAGTACACGCAGTAACATGTTTTTAAGCAGCATTTACAGCTCTAACTAAAGTTACCTTGTTACTCTGTAAAGGAACATCCTGATCTAGACATAAAAAAATTGTTATTTGGAATCTTAAATTCGTCTCAGCGCTCGTTAGGGGTTAGAGTCTGATTTCTGCTCCTAAACTATTTGAAAAGCAATCTGACTGAAGAAAATTTTTAAGAATCCACTTCAACTTTCCCACTAATACCTCAAGTCCTATTTACAAATTTTATCAACACCATCTCCGTATATAGTCTCATGTATACAGATTTCTAAATTTCATAGAATTTTTTCTAACAATAATTGTACCTTCTAATTAAATTTACCGTAGAATAATTTTAATTGTTATTTCAAATGCAGGCACACGTTGCTGATCTTTAAGCAATGCTGCCTCTTAGTTTTTACCAGTTTGTGAGAAGTAGATGAAATTTGATAGCTGAAGCAGACATCAGGACTAAGGTGAAGCAGAGAAAGCTTTGTTCTCTGTGCTGCATCGTCTTGACTGCTGAGCAGGAACGGGGAGCAGAAACAAAAGCGAATGAGCTACTGACTCAGTGGTCGTTACCTGACACGCGGATCTTGATTCGGTTAATCGTACTTTCAGCATCAGTCATTTGGCATCGTCGTTGTATTTTATTTTTGTTATCTTTACAAATTTCTGTCTCCTGCCTGAAGTTCGCCTGGATCGAGATGAGCTCCTTAACACTTCAGTTCATCTCTTAATTGGGAATGACTGTTTAGAAAGATAGAAGTTCCGTTTGGGGCAACTTTGGCAACAAACTTCCAGTTTGGGGCCATGGACCTGCTGCTGGTTTGGTGACTCAGACAGACATGGTCCCACGCTGTCACCGAAGACATTAAAACTCTGAATATTGTTAACGAGAATCTCAACAGCTCAACCTGGGACATCTTTATGGTTTTACTTTCATCCCTCCTATAAACAAAAATCAACCTATATTTTCTAAAACAGCTTTTAGATTTCTTATCTAGATCATTCTGTAGAGCCACCGGGCCCAGGGATATCCTACAAAGGTGTACGCTGGG
>CM053517.1:3428027-3445912 GCA_028627145.1 Eidolon dupreanum
AGAGAGGATGAAGAAGATAAGTTAATTTTTGATTCTTCTCTCTTTCCCTCGGGAATGTTGCAAGTAAAAGTAAATCATTAGATTGGGACCAGCGTAACCCGCCACCACAGCCCTCCCCGATCTTCTGCTTCTCTGAATTCTCACAGCACCTACAAACTCCACCAAGCAATGTAGTAATGACTCACCTGCTGTCTTGTAATCTATACTGACACGTATTAGGCAGGATTTTCCAGAGAATAAAAAGATAGGGTAATGGGGGGCGGGGAGAGAGAGGAGGTGGGGAGAGAGAGAGAGAAAGGGAGGTTTTTACAAGGGACTGGCACACATAGTTACTGAGGCTGGCAAGTCCACTATCCGCAGGGTGGGCTCGCAGGCTGGAGACCCAGGAGAGGCGATGTTCCAGTTTGAGCGGGAACGCCGCCTGCTATGGAACCAGGAGAGCCGATGTCCCGGAGGAAGGGCGAAGGTGGTCCACTGGAGAATTCTCTCTTGTAGGGAAGGCTTGTCTTTTTGTTCTCTTTGGGTCTTCAACTGATTGGATAAGGCCCACCCGTGTCATGGAGGGCAGTCGCCTTTGCTCAGAGTCCACCAAGTGAAACGTTAATCTCGTCCAAAAACACGCTCACAGATACTGACCCGCTGCATGCAGCGTCCTTCATGCCAGGGGAGAGGCTCACGAGCCGGGCCTGCCCTCCTGGTCTTCCTCCGGATCTCTCGCAGTCCACCCGAGACGCTAAATAAATACTGCTGGTATTAATGAATGACATACCCGCCACAAAGCACCAGACGACAGCCCGGGCTGCCCTCGACGGCTTCTTGAAGCTCGTCTCTCCCATAGTTTTTTACAAGTTTGCTTCCTGCCTTTCTAGCCTCTGCAAATCAGAAGTGAATGGCTGGGGGTGGAGAAAGGTTTTCGGTGAAAACATTCTCTGTCATGCAGGGCTGGAGGAAAATTCAATGCTGCATTGCCATGGTAACGGTACTTTCATAATGACACCCTGATTCACCAAGAGAAAGTTCAATGATTTTTTTTTTTTTTACTCTTTGTCTAAGGTAGTGGAGAACGGTATGACAATAATCAGATGCTTCAAGGGGGGCAAGCATTGGTTATCCATAACCATCAGTGTGCAGCTCTGTAGGTGACTGGCCAGCGTTCCCCATTGGTGGGAAGAGGTGCAACCCCCCGCCATGGGCTCTGTCATGTGTTTATGTACAAGCCAGTGCCGGGGTCCTTTGGATTTCTACCACTCTACGTTCAAAGAGTTGCCGTCACCAGCCTTATTTAGATGGTTTCAGTGATCCTCAAAGAAGCCTATGACATAGGAGATTTGAGGAAAGGAAAGAGACTGAAACAAAACACATGAAAAATAGACATCCCAGTCAAGCCCAGAGCTTCTGTAATGGATGCTTTAAGTTTTGGGGAGAACTATTTCTAATTCGACTGTTTTATTCTGTCACCTCCATGCGTACTGAGTCTTTAAGAGACAGCTTTTAAACTGCGGTTTTGTAAAACAGCTTGATTCTTGAACACTGTGCAGATAGTTTCATAAGAAAAGTTCTGATGCCAATTTTTATAAACAATTTCACATGTTCAGTGCTAAGTTCTTATTTTTTGATTGTTTGAATTGCATTAGATTTTTCAAAAGCTATTAGAAAGAGAATGCAATAGGAAGGCCCATCCATTGTATTTTTCAGAAGAAAGCTGGTTTTTACAATATTATTCACATTTTGTAAACAGATTCAATGAACCTGCACATAAAAGGTTAAATGTTTGCAGGCCATTCTTTTTTGCCTCAAAGATCAGAGACAAATTACTGTTTTTATTTTACATTCCCTTGATGAGGATAATGATAAACAGCTGTCACGTCAGTGCTTAGACTGCAAAGAATTCTAAGCAATCCTATAATTTAAACAAAGAATATAGTCATGCACAGTATATGTACAGAAAAGAGCACGAGAGAGAATTGGGTTAGAACTGGGTTAGAGAGAGAAAAAGGAGCATTTGCTCTCTGCAGTTACTCAGTTAAAAGAAAAATTCCATCTAAGTATGTTTTACCCCTTTCACCTTAGGCATATTAGAAGGGGCAGTTACTCCTCCTTTCTTTCTAAAATCTGAAAAGAAATTGAATTTGCGTTCTGAATTCTGTGACACCCCATCGCGTCCACGGCGTTGTCAGAACAGTTAGGATTTGCCTGGGACCATGTGTCTGCTAGGATTTCCAGAAGCTAAAGAGAATTTCCAGTCGTTTCACTGGTTATTCTGGAACACATCTTTTTTTTTAAGTGTCGAGAATTAAACTGTCGGGTGTTCTCCATTCACTCTGACACTTTGCTTAATTGTGTCTGTTTCAAAAAGTGAAAGTCAGGGTCTTTTGCATATTTTGATATGCAAAAAGTAAAGCAAGACTAAATGTTAAGAATAGTATGAAATGAGGAAAGTCAGTGTATTATATGAAAATGTGGGTGATGATATAATTTTCCTGGTGTTTCATATTCCCAGAGGTTCTTTTAGTTAATACTATTTATTCTGCTTTTCTCTTTTTGCTCAGTTATTTATTTTTAACAAATGTCAGTACTTCGATGGCATCTTATTCCTAGAAACCCATTTTACATTTATTATTTCATCTGTGAAACTGACTCGACATCGTGGGCGTTTCACTGTTTCATAATATTTCTCGGTTTGTTTCTACATAAGGAAAAACAGAGACGGGTTTAACATCACATTCCTCCTGCATCTGTTGAGTCTATCAGCCCTCATACCTCGGATGCTCTTCTGCAGGTTGACAGAATGGTACCCACCTCCGGAGGCTGCGATGTGGGTCTTCTGTGTAGCGTGTTTAGCACAGTCCCTAGAACGAAATCAATGTTTCTGGGAGAGGTAGCGTGTTGATGCCGAAATGCCATCACCCCCTGCTGTGAAATACAACAGCAAAATCCCAGTGTGTTTCAGATCAGAAGAGACAAACCAAATTGCATTGTATCTGTTATGGAGGTTTATATTGCTTTATATAAAAGATGTTTTCCGCCCAAAGCTCTAGGTCATCTGTTCTCATTTATACGCATAATTTCATAATCGTATTGTCATCCTTACTATTATCGAGTAGTAGGAGATCCTAACTCATCAACTTAGGGTTCCTCTGGTCCCCAGTCTCTCTAACAATGAGATGCTTTTGGAGGCCCTGAACTGCCCTGGGGTGGCTTCCGTGATTTCAGTAACTGCCTTCGTGGTATTAACCCTGCCTTCTCCAAGGCGTCCAGCCCTGTGCTAGGTGCTGAGAAGGGGAGATGAACAAGACCCCGGAGGCTAAGAGGGGGAGAGACATAAAACTAGGCTGGATACTAAATACTTAAAGTGAGTACAGGACATGGATGAAGTGCCGAGTGGGGAGTGGCGGGGGTCCGAGGGCCTTGGGAGCTTGTCTAGAAGAGGGGGTGGCGGAACAGGGCTTGGGAAGATGGAAAGTCCTCGCCGGTGGGAAGAGGGCATCCCAGGACGAGTTCTCAGGAAGCGTGGTGTAAAAAATACACAATGTGCCATCATTAGAGCTCTTGAACTGAAAATGTCTCATGCTCAAATTTTTCATCTTAAATTTTCATAATGTGTGTTGAGAGGCAAGCAGCTCCTTAACTCTTATTCCACGAATATTCAGAAAAGAAAGAGGGAAACTAACATTTACTGAGCACCCACGAGGCCCTCGGTCATGTCACATGCGTGATATCGTTTAGCTTCCGAAAGTTTTTCAGAATGTATCCCCATTTTACAGGTGGGGAGCTGAGTCTCAGTTACATTAAGTGACTGAGGTGTGACCACATGACAGACCCTGAATTTGAACCTAAAGTTTTACTTTCGAATCCAATACCCTTTAATGGCATGGTAGTTACCACCGATTAGTACCATTTGGGCTCAGCCTGGGTCACATTCGCAATGGGTGTTTTTTTGCCCTGTGAAGAAGTTTGAGAACTTGAGCATTCTTTTTATCCACGGTGACCTTTCCTGTCTCGCTTTACCGCTTTATGGCCTTAGCTTTTACCTATTTACCTCGAATATAAGCACATCCTATTGTGCTTATATTACAAATTAATAAATAAAGTACTACATAAGACGTGATTTAATTCATTCAGTGACCAAAGACCATTTAAAAGGAAACAGAATAGGGAAAGAGCTGTCACTGTTGAAACTTCCAGTTCTCTTCCTTGCTGTAGCAGTAGTCAGATGCCTCAGAAACATCCACGAAGTGTCACCTGAAGCGTGGGGTCATACTCTCAGGACTGGAAAATGACTGTTGGGTTTTAGAGTGAGAACATATTATTTTAATATTTTTTAAAGCGTTGGATATTTCTGAGCAAGAGAAGCCTTGTATAAATGATTAGAACCAGTTTCTATCTTTGCTATTGTCGATGTCGTGGCCTTCCAATATGCCTTCACATATGCATATGGATTCAGAGGAAAAGCTTGTCATTTATAAATCCATTTAAGCTATTTAGCACAGGGCTGTTCCTAGATTGGATGATGGAAAGCCTGGCAGATCAAAGTATGTACATTCCCAGAGAAAACTATTTCATGTCCACATTGGAAGCAATAAATCCCCCTCCCTTTTTTTTTTTTTTTTTTTTTTTTTTGCATTCGTAATTAAATCTTTCCAAATGCTAGAAAGTAGCCAGACCACTAACAATGTTTGTATCATGTTCAGGGGCTTAGCTGGTTCGACCTGACTAAAACGGAGACCATTTGTCGTAAATTGATTTCAATGCCGAGCCAACAGGTCAGCCTTTAATGATGAAGATGCCATTGCAGCCCGGCCTCTGGTGGATAAGCCAGCATTAATTAACTCAAGTCCCACAGTATAGGAAACAGATGCTTCTCTCATGTTGCACGAATAAATTCTTTGCGTATAGATGTATTCTGTTTTATTCAAAGAATAACAAGTTGGAAGTTACAAACTGTCAGTTTTTCACAGTGGAGCCAGCCTTTGGTGGTGACGACAGAAGGGTGAATTGACATAACAGATTCCAGCAAGTGCATGGGGGGATGAATTATCCCCTGTATCTCTTCTCCTGGCTCCAGGCCAGGCCGAGGAGATTTAGTTTTAAACCTGGGCTGATCCAAACGCTGATCCCTTTCGGAGCGGACTTGGGAGTTCCAGAGCAACGCCAAGGTCATTCCTAAGCCGTGGCGTCCCCGGAGACCCTTCCCAGAGGTCTGCATCTGCACATATGTTTGGATCCAGTTCTCTGGCTGGCTTGCACATGACTTAAGATCAGATTGTTCTCCAGAGAGACGTCGTTAGGTGCACTGTTTATCGGGTTATTCATCTCGACATTCATTCAGAATTAGAACACTTGCTTTTCTGACATGATGGTGGGCCGCAAGCAGGATAATAACTGCGTGGCTCCGATCTCTTTTCAGAATTAAGGGATGTGAGATAAGGTGCTAACCATCTGGTAGTGTAACTCCAAAAACAGTAAACGGAAGTCTATCATCTGACTGTGTCTGGTGGTGGTTTTTTTTTTTTTTTTTCTGAACGAACATGAAATAATCCATGTTTTCTTTCCTTTCTGTTAGACTGAAAATGATGAGAATGGCCAAGCAGAAAACTTTTCCATGGACCCCCAGCTGGAGAGGCAGGTGGAGACCATTCGCAACCTCGTAGACTCTTACATGTCGATCATCAACAAGTGTATCCGAGACCTAATTCCCAAAACGATAATGCACCTGATGATCAATAACGTAAGTGATCATAAACCACGTCACATTCCAAATGTGAAGACCGCTCACATTCTCCTTAGTTTCCTTGCAATATTGTCTGCATGGCGGAAGTTCCTATTACCCAGGTCCATCATTTTCCTTTGTAAGTGGGAGGTGACCGACCAGTGAAAGAGAACTTAGGAAAGAAAACATGAAACTTCTAGCTACAGCGCTATGGGTCCCCCGTTGGCCCTCTCTTCCGGCAGGGTGTGAATTTGCTTATGGTAGAGCACAGCATAGCTACAGTCGAGGTATAAATTAGTTGCAAAGGCGGTAATAAAACCAGATGCCAAAAAAGATAGTCATTTTTTTCTACACATACGTACACATAAAATACGCACACACACAAAAATACACACATACAATATGTTAATGTGATCGTTTTCACCTTCTAAAAATTATGGAATGCTAAACAGGGCTTCGCGTCCTCTCCCCTTGGATGCAGAGTCAGTCAACCTTCCTTTTTTAAGGTGAGGATGACACAGATCTCAGAGTGTCCTGTGAGACAGCCGTCAGCCCATCTACAGCAGACTCTCTCCCTTTTCATGGTTAACTTCGTGCTAGTCAGGATATGACAATGCAATTCCGTGGTCCGGTTTGGTTCTTTCGGTAGCTGCTTTGTTAAAGTACAAATGAGATCTCAAGTTATTTGAGAAAACTACCTTTCAGATAAGATACGCCGTGATGGGGTGTTTTATAGCGAGTCTTCTTACTCTTGAAAAGGGAGACACTAACTATTTTATCCTTACTTATCTTCTGAGGACATGTTTTTATGTAAACCAATAATGTATTCTGAGCATTTGTTTGTAACAAATTTAATGGCAAATTACCGAAAAGAACCCCAAATCAGAATTCAAGAGAAACCTGGATTCTAACCTTCTTCTTTGCACTTGTAAATATTAGTAATAAAAAGTACTTGGCTGAGGGGTTTATTCCAGAAGATAGAATATATGTGGAAGTACTAAGAAGAATACAATTGTAAGAGACTAACATGGCTGCCTATTGAAGAACTACAAGAGCCTTATCCATATTTCAAGATTCTTTTCCAAAATCGTATTTCTAAATATGGAAACCCATTTGTTATGCATGATCTATGCATCGTGTATGAATATAAGAAGCCCAAGCACTCATGTGAGCAAACTTGTTTTTAACCATTTCTATCTTTATACACATTTCGAGTGTTCAAACAAGTTTAATAGGATGCTTTGAAGTATCAGCAGCAGGTAAGCAATATCTTGGGAATTTGGAACCTGAACTGTATTCTTAAGTTTGGTCAATGGCCTGCTGTGTGACCTGAAACAAATCCTTTGGTTCCTCTGAGTCGAAGTCACTTCTGAAAGCAGCATACGAACCCTGAGCTGCCTCACAGAATTGTCAGAGAACATAATGAATGTGACTATATGCCATTTTGAAAAATATAAAGTACTAAACAAACAGTCTGTGTATTTTTAAAATTACCCTCTTCACTTGACTTAAATGAGTTCAGGTTGTTTGGCCGCGGCCAGCCAGGCCCTTGCTTATTTAAACATTTTCCTGATTAAGTATCATTTATCTTTTCACTGTTTTCCTGGGAGTCATTAGCGCTGCCATCAGTTCAAACGCTGCTTTGCTCTGCAGTGCATTAAACCATCAGCACAGGAAATGGCACTTCCTGTCTGGAGCTGCGAGGAACACGAATTAGTTAAAAGGAAGAAAAAGACCCTCTTGCAAACCTATCCCACTTTCACCTTCTCGAGAAACACACACACACACACACACACACACACACACACGGGCTCATTGCCCTCCCTCCTCACTGGTGTGCTGGCTGCTTTCATGAATGGCTAACACCCGCTACCCCCTCCACAAGGCGCCTTAGCCATGGAGGGGCAGCTCTGCCGGTTGTCCCGACACGGAGCTCACAGAAGAACCATGAGAGAGCGGACCTCAGTGAGGACTGCAAATAAGACTCTGAGGTCAAACCTGGAAGCAGAGACCGATAGGAATATGGAGAAAGCAAAAATCATCAAATGCCGGATCCTTAGGAAATAACAATTATCTTTGTAAACGCAACTTTTTGTATCTACCAGAAAATAGTTTTAAATATCTAGGATGACCTCTTTTCTTCGAATATTATTTTATCTGCTTTTTTACTATATATATAAAACTATATAGTTCTATCTTTTTTAAATTAGGTATATGTGAAAACAGTAGTCTTTTTTCTCAATGGCCTCACACTCCCGTGGCAGCCCTGGCACGTCTGAGCCCTCTGCGCTCGCTCCCGGGGCGCCTTGTTGAGCGTGAGTGACCAGAAGCGTGGTGAGCACCCAGCGCGTGACGCCGCGTGTGTGTTGATCCTTGGTTTAAAGTGAAGAGAGCTTCAAGCGAGAGAATCATCGGATCACAGCCAGAAAATGAACACTTCGACTCCTCCTTCTGTATTCCGTCCCATCGGCCCTGCCGCTTCCCTAACCGGCTTTGGGCAAAAAGCTCATTGTTCCCCCAGAACCAACGGGCACGTGACTGGGGCCCTCTGTCAGTGGACTCTCCCAGAGGCAGTGCTGTGGCCTTTCTTCCCTGGGACGGGAATGGCTCCTTCGCCTTCTAAAAAAAAAAGAGCACGTTTCAGCCAACTTTCATAAGGTTGCGAGTGTGGTGGGCAGTTTCCTTTGAAAGTTTACATTAAGCGTTCTGCCCCTGAAGTCTCCATATGGAATTGCTTAAGGAGTTTAAAGCCAGCCATAAATGCCTTGCCTCAGACATACTGTAAGCCTTTGTCTATTGAAATGCAGCAGCTGTTTCATTGCTTAAACGTCCCAGGTAACAGCGCCACAAAGAAATAGCGCGTTTATGACAGGCAGTCGTTCGAGCCGCGCCACCAGAAAGAAGTTCTCCGTCGGAGAATCAAGAAAGTGGATCCAGCTTCATTCTAAAGGTGTGAGTGGCCGAGAGGCACGTAATTCTGCGTGCGGAGCCCACAGGACCCCCACCCATCGGGTACCCACGATTTTGCCCAGATTACGTATGAAGAAACGGAGGCTCGGGGAGGTTTAGCGGCTCGCCCGAGAGCGCGCGGCTGGGGAGGGCAGGGTCAGGATGGAAACCCAGGTCTTCTCGTTCAGTCGGTGTTCCGTCCACTTCGACATTAGGGAATGCGTGTGGCGAGGCTGAGTCAACCTCTTCAAACCAGGGGCCACCTATCCCCACGGCACATTCACGGGACGTCTTCCTGGAGGGCCCTCGTGACTCAGAGATTTACTGAGAGTTCGTCTAAGTATTCAAAGCAGGCCAGATAATACAAAAGAGAATGTGAAACTTAGAGCCACGTGTGGGACTTAGAGGCCTGTCACAGCGGGATGTGTGCTGCAGCCTGTGTCCAGGACCCCTGGAGGCAGACCCACAGCCTCTGTCCTGGATCCCCGGGGGCAGACACACAGCCTCTGTCCTGGATCCCCGGGGGCAGACACACAGCCTCTGTCCTGGGCCACGGGTACTTCGGTGGAAAACTAGTAACATGTGCCCTAATTTCAAAACCTACTGTGCGTGGAGTAGAGTGTTATTTTAAATGTTCATTATTTGAGAGGAGAGTGCATCTTAATTGTCAGAGCACTGATTCACTTCCATGGATCAGGAATTCAGCTTTTTGCTCCAGAAACATTACAACCAGGGCCCAGAAGCTTCCCACCCAGACTCCCCACCCCATCACTCCCCCCAGGGGCGACACCCCCTACGCCTTCGACCACAGATCAGTCCTGCCTGTTTTTGAGCTTTGGAATCAAACAGTATGTGCTTTCTCGCATCTTACTGCTTTTGCTCGATGTTATGTTTGTCAGTCAAAGGATGTGGCTTTTTCAAGAAGGAAAACTTCGTGACTCCCGGGGAGATGCAGAGGAGGCTCGAGCAGAAGTGAGAGAGCCATGAGATGGCGAAGAATCGCGACGTTCTAACCAAGTGCCTCTCCAAAACCGCACAAATTCAAACTTCTGAATTAAGTTTTTAGACACGTGCCCCAGAGCATGAGAGCTATCAGTGTTTTATCCAGAAACAGAGGTTTAAGGAAATGGTCTCCTTAGTAATTGAATTGTATGAAAACTCTAGAAGTGTCTATTTGTGAAGATTTAAATTGGGTGTAGCGACGAGGACAAAGAGTTAAGAGCAAAAACTGTGGCAGGTGGCTAGAGAAGGGTTAAAGTGTGGAAGAGAGGAAACGTGGAACGTTTTTAATGATCTCGCATTCCTTTACCCTGAGTCGAGTGACACGGTGCAGCGATACCTGTTTATCGAGCCCGTAGAGTTTGAACTGGGTGAGCTTTTGTGTGTGAGAATTTTTTTGTGAACCGTACAAAGATGTATAGGTTATAAGGTGTTATAATTAAAAGCATAAATATTATTTCAAATCTTGCATCCAGGTATGTTCTGTTCTGTGAGGTGTTTTCTAAATGCCATTAACCTAAAAGGGATCTCCCTGGCCTCTAGTCGTCGTGGTGAATCCTTGATTTAAGTATTTGTCCCATTGACATGCAGACTGCTCAGAAAGTCCCCGAAGTGTCTGGAAACTCCCCAAAGTCCTCCACCCCCTCTTCGTTCCAGTTGTAGCTTTGCCAGGATAGCAGGAGGAGAAGAGTCTTTCCAAAATTTTGCTAAAGTGCAGAATAAAATGTCAACCTCTGCTCCGTATCGAACTATGTCACGTGATGCCCGCACCACGGCGATAGCTTTCCAGGTGTTCCTCTGCCTCTACGTCCCCAGCGCCAGTTTAGCCCTCTCTCCCCCACAAAGGACAGCTCCCGCCCGCGGAGTGCTAGCTAAATGCGAGGCACCGTCATGTGCAGTTTACACTCATTCCTTTACTTAATCCTCGCAACAGCTCTCCAGGCAGCTCCTACCATCATCCTCGTTAAGGAAGCTGAGACTCAGGAGGGCAACTGTTTGCCCGAGAACAGGGAGAGTCAGAGCTGGGACTCAGATTCGGAACGTCCGCTGCCAGGGCAGATGCTCGTCACCGCCGTGCTGTGTTCCCATTTTCTCGTATGCTAATAATACTTACATGATTTCAGCACATGGCCGAATCTTTTGGACAGTCGGCAAGTCTCAGCGTGTCACATTTCGATGTGGAAGAATTGATTCAAGGCAGATCTTTGATCGGAATGCTGAAACAGGCCCTTATGATTTTATTTCGTGGTTTGTTTGACAGTTGCCTCTTAATTCAGATCTGCTTTAAATCTATTCTTGGAAGGATCTTCTTTTAAATTGTGTTTGATAGATTCTAAGTGATACGCCAGTAAGACGGAGTGCTTCAAAAGAGTTTAACCCAACTGAGGGCCGTTGCCAGGAAAAGTGTCTGGTTTTGAATTCGGAGTTGCATCACCCGTCCAAGTGCACGCACACACCCGGCTGGGGATTTGTGCACTTGTCCGCGACTCCGTGAGTCCCCGCAAGTGTGTTTAGAAGTGAGTAAGTCTTCAAGGAGGGGAACGAAAGATTCTTCAAGCCCAGTTTACCATCTTTTCTCTAACTCTGACTTTTCCTTCTTGACTTGTGATGATCCGCTCTCCCACCCACCCAAATCTCAATGCCGGAGGCCTCTGTTCCTTTTTTCCTTGCCCTTCACATACATACGGCACCAAGGCCAGTCGGTCTCCATTTATACTGTCATTTATATGTGCTCATCTTTTATTCCACCTTGCTAAATTAAGCCCTCATCATCTCATAAATGACCTGCAATTGCTTCTAACAGATTTCTTTATTTCCATTTCCAAAGTCTTTTCACAGCCAGATTAATTTTCCCCAAAACTCTCTTTTATTGTTTCCTTTACTTGCTTAAAAGCCTTCCAAGGCTCCCCATTGTCAAGCGGATAAAGATCAGACACTTTCCTTAGCGTTGAAGGCTTTCACACCTGGCCCCCGGTTACCTGGCCAAATTTACCTTCTACAACCATCACCCATAAACCTATTCTACCAGGCAGTTGTCTGAATACTTCCTGTGTATTAGACTACTTTCGCATTTGAATCACTCTTGGCTTACAAAATATATGCAGAGAACATTTAATTCACAGTGAAGCTGTGATTTAGGTAATTTGCTCATGAGCAGAATTATTTGCATGGTTAGATACCTTTAAAAAATTATGAAGCTCTTGTGTTTTAGACTCTTGTCATCCCTGAGTTATAAATTTAACTACAACCTGGAAATTTTGATCATCTAACAGGTGTCCTATTGCCCACCTGAATTCGTAGCAATTAAATATACTGGCTTTTGGCCTTTCTCAGAGAAAGACCCAGTGTCTCTAGGTAAGTGTTAGCTTTCTCATTTAACAGAGAAACTAAAAAATCCAAGTTGGTTTATTTTCCTAGGCTTCTGTTAATTAGTGTACTTGTTCTGCTCCAAAATAATGATGCTTAAACATAAATTGTCTCCTTTAAGCACCTAATCAAAGGGGGTACGAGGGTGATGGGAAGAGCGCTAGACTTCAGGTCAGAAGATTTCAAGTTCAACTTAATACTGTGTGACGGGCACATTACTTAAGCTTTCTGAACTTCAGTTTCTTCATCTGTAAAACTGGGATAATAATACATGTTTCATGAGTACGTGGTGAGAATTAAGTTAGATAACTTTTGAAGGCGCTTGGGACGCACCATATTTCATTGATTCTCACATCCACTTTTTTCACATTGAATATTTCTGACGCGGAGACGCGTGTTACACGCAATGGCGTCTTGACATTCTGTCGTGATTCAGTTGGTGGCTTCTTTCTCGGTGGCACATAAGACAGTGGCGAGTCTTAGATCAGCGGTGTCTTAGATTTGCTGGAACGTGGCGGTCGCTTCTCTCTGCCTCGGTGCTGTGCCTCATGTGTGCTGTTCATGCTTTAGTTTGTCTTTACGTAGCTGTTAACCCTGGACCCCCCTGCCAGTGCTCGTCACTGTTAAGTAGCTGGTTCTACTGTAAACTTCTAGAAAGCAGAGAATGTATCACTTTTTTTTGTAAATCAACTTGTACAATTATATAGGGTTCTTACAAATACTCGCTCATTGTTGCTAATTCCACTTTTGAGATGAAATCTGGGATATTTATAGTAGTCCTGAGATATTGATAAAAGCTCAGTGAAGAACTGGGAATACCAAGGAACGAGTGACTTGTGTTATTACATGGGTTTCTTTACATCATTGCTGCTGGTTGAAAACACTGCCGCCTACCTCCTGGGGTGTCCCCGTCCATGAGCCCAGCAGCCTCAGACATGGCTGTGGACATGCCTGACAGCCAGTGGGCCCAGCGCTGGTGACAGCAGGCCTTGGCCCTCCTTTCAGCCAACCCGTGTCTTCCTTTAGCAGCAACAGCCTATGACGGGGGAAGCTTACGGGCACGGCTCTGAGGACGGGGAGGAGAATAAGGAAGATAAGAGTGCACGGATGCACGCTATGGCCCCGTTCCCAGAGTGGGCTTTCGTGGACCATGTGCCCAGCTTCGGAACCAGTCTCTACCGTTCGCTCACTCGCTCATTCATTCCCGTTTTCCTTTTCTGCGGTGACCTGGCAGGTTAAAGATTTCATAAACTCGGAGCTCCTGGCGCAGTTATACTCTTCAGAGGACCAGAACACGCTGATGGAGGAGTCTGCCGAGCAGGCCCAGCGTCGGGACGAGATGCTTCGGATGTACCAGGCCCTTAAAGAAGCCCTCACGATCATCGGTGACATCAACACTGCCACCACGTTCACCCCCGCGCCGCCGCCCGTGGACGACTCCTGGCTCCAGCACTCCCGCAGGTAGGAAGACGGCCCGCATCCCCCGAGGCCTGCCAAGCGGGTCCCGCATCACTCTGTGAGCATGCTCCCCTAAAAAAAAATATGAACCTAACAGAAAAAGAGGAGAAAAGATATTTAGGTCCAGGAGTGAGAGATGAGGCCAGGGGATCCCACCTCCCTTCAAAAACAAGCACGATACATCCTTGCTGTGGAATGCTACACGGCCGTTAAGAAGAACAGGCCACTTGCATTAGCACTGAAATGAAAAGACGGTCAAGTTCATGTGAATCTTAAAAAAAGAAAGTTAACTTGTAGAACATCGTGTCCGATTTGTTCGTAGGAAAACGGATTTGTGCGTCCAGAGAAACCGTTGCAGGCTGTAGTTTCAAAGGACACACGAGAAACTTTGTCCGCAGAGTTAAGGTGTGGGGACGGAAGCACCTCACCATTCGTCCTTTCATACCTTTTAACGTTCTTAACCCATATCCGAGTTTCTCAGTAAAAAATAATGATTTTTTAAAAGCGGCCAGGAAGTTGGAACACGCCCCGAAAGCGGGCTTCGGGCAGACCGCTGTCGGCCTCTCTCCGCAGGTCGCCGCCCCCGAGCCCCACGACGCAGAGGAGGCCCACGCTGAGCGCCCCCCTGGCGCGGCCCGTGTCCGGCCGAGGGCCCGCGCCCGCCATCCCCTCCCCGGGGCCCCACTCGGGGGCCCCCCCGGTTCCGTTCCGGCCAGGCCCGCTGCCTCCGTTCCCCAACAGCAGTGACGCGTTCGGAGCCCCTCCGCAAGTCCCCTCCCGGCCCACGCGGGCCCCTCCCAGTGTCCCCAGGTGAGTGTTCCGCACGGAAGGGGCTGCTACGTGGGGTGCTCCCTGGTCCCCTTCTCATAGCACGACAGACAAAACGTACTTGAAAAGGAAAATTGCAAAGACGTCGTCATACACCTTTGCAATTTTCACCCAGAGGGGAGTCCTGGGGAAATCTCCGCGCCTGTTACCGCGCTTAAAACCCATACGCGGTCTAAACGTCACCGTCACCAACTGGCACAAACTAAATGGGACCAAAGAAAACTGAGCCCGAGTGAATGACATTTTGGCAGCTGTTTGTAGGATTTGACGGGGCAGCTTTGACATGAAGGAGCCGTGGCTGGGTCGCGGTGAGCTGTGAGCTCCACAGGTCATGAGCGTGTGGCCTTAGCCTTGTCTTCTCTGTCACCAAAGGAATTCCCAAAAACCACTGACTTCAAGGAATAGTATCCATCTGCCCTCTGAACTATGACCTTTAAACCCAGTATTATTAACTTTAATGTAGGCTGAGTAAAAATCTGGCTGATTCATCTGCGATTGTCTTTTAAAAAAAATGCATGGGAGTTTTAACACAGACATCACAATTGCCTTGGGCACTCAACCACATATGAGATAGAGCACTGTACATTGAATAATACATTTTGGCATTTGTAAGCAGATTTTTAGGCTTACTTGTGAAACAAAATAACTGATCAATAAAAGGAACTTGATATAGTTGAAGCTATATTCTCACCTTCACACATTTACAATCAAAATATATGATTGTGTATAATTAGAGATTTTGCAAATAGAAGGAAATTCGCCCATATAGAAAGTTAATTATTACAAATTCAATTCAGCACGTTTGAATCTGTGTCTGCTCCATGAAGGAAAACGTTGCCATGCACGCAGCATAAAAACGGAAGGGACTTCCGCCCCCCGTGAAGCCGGAGTCACTTCGCCCTGACTCCGGCGCTTGCATCTGTTTTGTTCTTCAGGGTTCTGGGCGTGAGGAAGAGAAGGGGCCTCTTAGGCTGGCAAACAAGGGCTATGGCGCAGGGACGGAGGGCATGTGGACCCAGAAGCCCTGGCTGGCCACAGGCGTGGGCCGCTCTTGTAACTCTGAGCCGGGAGAGCCTCGCCTGTGACACTGGGACACATTCAGCAAGGTTGTTGCCCAAACGTATGAGGCGAGGTATCTGACAGTCTGATCAACCGAACAGCGCCGTGGTTGTCACCATGACCACCACCTTGGTCCTAATCAGAGAGGACATGTGTGCTCTCAAACACGTATTTCTTCTCTAAGCTCAGTGGATTGGGCCGCTAATGGATCTGGGACTGAGCTGTT
The DNA here is from genome assembly GCA_028627145.1 of Eidolon dupreanum. Taxonomy (NCBI): domain Eukaryota; kingdom Metazoa; phylum Chordata; class Mammalia; order Chiroptera; family Pteropodidae; genus Eidolon; species Eidolon dupreanum. Next base: position 3,443,624 of record CM053517.1, read on the forward strand.
TCTGGTAATAACGGTGACAGTGACAGTGACAGCCGACATTTAGCGAGCGTGAGGCGCGACCTCGGAACGGCGCAGGCACATTTTGGTTTCGTGCTCACCCCAGTGCAGTGAGGTAGGTCGTTGTCCCTTCTGCAGACAAGGCACAGGCCCTGGACCCACCGGGCTCCCGTCCCAAGCCGTCTGGCTGAGGGTGCCCGGCCCCCCCCAGCCACGCCAGGGTTTGTCGGCCTGGACACCATGGACGCCTTCGTTGTCGGCGCTTCCTGTGCATCTTGTGGTGTTTAGCACCATCCTGGCCTCTTCCCACCTGCTGTCACTTGCACTCTCCCGATTGTGACCACGAAAAATGTCTCCAGGTGCTGTCATGCCGGGGGTGAGCCCCCTCCGCTGGAGAAGCGCTGCCTGTCCCTTCCATGTAAAAATAAATAAATAAAGCACAGACGTCCGCGTCGCGCGCCACTGCAGGCAAGGTTAACCCAGTCGGCCACCTGGAGCTGACCGGGACGTGCCTGTCATTGAGCCAGGAGGGTATGGAGGCCACAGGGGCCGAGGGCGGGGGGCAGGAGGTGGGGTCCCGTCCAGGAGCCTGGAAGTTGGCGGTTTTGTCTGTTTGGCTACAAAAAGGAACCAGGGCCACCCGGCCGTGCCTGTCCCCGAGGGAACGTGCATGTCTTTGCCTGCTCGCTTGGCTGCTTCAGCTCCTGGGCTCTCAGGCCGGCCCGCGGGCCCCCGGGGATGCTGCCGAGTGCTGACCCTGTGCGGCGCATGGAGCGGGCTGGGGTCGCCTGGCCGGTCCCCGGCTCGCACGGCGAAGGGAGCGGCAGGAATCAGGAGTCGGGAGCCGTGCCACGGTTCACGCATCCGCGGTGGGGGACTCGTAGGATGACAGTTGTGTTATTCACAATTTCTAGAATCTTCTCCAGTTAGAGCCAGACTTAACTTGATCTGGCCTTGCAAAGAGTGTCAAATGTAAAACAGAAATGAGAGTTCAGAGTGAGAGAGAAAAGTTGGTTGTTTTGTGCTGAACCTTCAAGTTTCAGGCCAGTTCAGCGTTGGGAGGGAAATCCCTGGGGGAGGAGGAGGTTTTGGGGGGGGTTGCGGGGGGAGGCAGCTGAGAGAGGGCAAGAAAGACTCTGTCAGGACCCTTATGCCTATTAAAGTGTAGCTTTGGATGGAGGATTCTGACCACATAAAGTCTGTTTTTAATAAAAGCCAGAGCAGGAATCCTACCAAATGCAAGCCAGAAATGCAGTTTAAGATTTCAAAAAAAAAAAAAGAGAGAGAGAGAGAGAGAGAGAAGAAGGAAGGAAGGAAGAGAAAGAAAGAGAAATTAAGAGAAAAAGTAAAGAAAGAAGGGAGTTGAGGAAAGCTGCTGTTGAAATTTCACCTTGTTCACTTTATTTATATATTCTCTTTTCTCTCCATGATTTGTCTCCATTTTCTCTGCTTAAACCTTTAAAAAGTGGAAATGCCATTATGCATCATCTCCGGGAAACAGCCCTTAGCTTTCCGAGAAGGAAGTTTGATTTTTTTTTTCCGGTTCTTTTCTTTCTTAAGGGCTCTTTCTCCTCTTTTATCTGAAACCAGAAACTCACCAGGTGACAAGACAGCATGAGCGGCTGGTGTCCCCCTGCCCCGTGGGGCCTTCATGCCACAGGGCCCTCCCCGAACTCCCAGAGGCAAAGGCTCTGCCATTCAGCATGGGCCTCAGCGTAGTTTCCTTCTGGATAATGCGCGACTTCGTTAGCAAGTCATGACCTTGATCTTTAGGAGCCTCTGTACTTTTATTTTAACCCGATTCTAAGGTAACGAAAGCACTTGCGATGGTGCAGAAACCACGAGCGTCCTGCTTTTCTGAAAGAATTACGATTATTCTATCTTTCCATCTCGGTGCGAAGGAAGAGGAAGGCGAGAGGCTGGCGGAGTCGTTCTGGGCTCTTCGCAGCTGCTCAGGCCTTTCCGTGAGGGCGCTGGCACCGCTGCAGAGGACAGGCCCGTTCCGACGACTTCCACCTGAGCACGGGGCGCGTCTCCGCCCCAGAGAGCCTCGCCCGCGTGGACGCTTCTGTCATTAGTAACCTGAGCGCGCACAAATCCGATTTGTGGAGCGTTTGCTGTTGCCAGAACGTTTAGGGGGCCCCCTCCCCTCTCACTCCACGCAGCTTCTCCGAAGGGGCTAAACGCCGCCTGTAAACCCGGCCGGAGGTGTCCCCCATTAGCAAGGTGATTTTACACAGCCTCCGCCACCCGTGAGGGGCCCTGTTCTCTCACTCGATGGTCCTAATCTTC
>CM053517.1:3446412-3484741 GCA_028627145.1 Eidolon dupreanum
GCGGGAGCATCAGAGCCCTCGGGACCGAAACTCACGGGCCAGAAAAGTCCCCAAGACTCATCGGTAGACTCTCACTCACTCACATGCCCTACAGTTCAGTTTTGGACTCTGTAACGCGAAATCTCACATGACTGCTCGATTTTCTTTTAACATTTCAAACACTCTACCGTCTCCCCATCGCCACCGTAATACTTAACACTTGAAAACTAATTTTAAAAAATGCTGAAAACTCATTTAAAAGGACAGTATCTTTGAATAATAAACTCGTTGAAATAGTGCTTCTCACTTTTGCTGGGAGCTCCGGTGCGTGATTGATTTCTCTCTGACTCTACGCGCCTCCGCAGCCCCGGCTCTGCCTCCTCACGTGGCTATGTGATGTATGTCGGTGATTCAGCGTCTTCTAGGTGACTGGGCAGCACATGTCACACTCATGCCGGTGACCACGGTTACCGTCATTCCGAAGTCCCCTTCACCATAGAGCAGGAAGCCTCAGGAGACCGTTCCTGAAGCTGCGAGGAACATCCACAGGACGAAAATGCTCTCGTGGTCTCTACAGACCGCTCAGTTTTCAGTTCAAATGTTATTTTTATCCTTAAACCATGATTTTCTGTTTTTTTTTTTTTTTCCTGTGCATTTCATACCACTTGTTAAAATGCCTTTGGAGATGTAAAAATGCGTGGCTAGAATAATGGATGTAGCAGCCACCACTGTCTCCCATTCAGAGCAGCGTTGAGTTAGTGGGGAAGGCAAGCTTTTAGCCCGTTTCTGCCCGTCCCTCCGTTGGGCTCTACACCCAGTGATGTGAGACAGGCTGCCTTCAGCTACTTAGGTCGGACACCTGCCTTCTAGCTGTGTTTGGCAGGCCAGCAGGATGAGGTAAGAAGAAGAAGAAAATGTTCTGGTTCCTTGGCCTCATCCACGTACAACATTATTCAAAACAGTTTTCTGCGAGTGAGAACAGACTTGCTCTGAGATCCCCCGGTCCCACATTCTGCAAGAGTGTGGAGGAGCAGGACTGTAAACTTCTCTGATGTCCTTGAGAATGCTGGAAGTACAAATGACATCTGCCTTTGCCCTTCCCTTCAGCAATGTTTACAGACAGATGTATATAGGAACGAGAGCCCTTCGTCTGTAAACATTCAGGCTTTACTTTCTCCAAGTTCCGTAATCGTCTTGAGCACAGCAGTGTTTTCCTGAAAGCATATTCTGTGAACTATTTCTCCAGGATGATGGCAGTTTTTGTAAGACAGATGCCTAAAAAACATATGGTTTTCATAGATTTTTCCGTCTAGACTAGCTTTATTTAGTGACTTTTGGTCTGAATCGGTCTAGTTAAAGTTTCTGTAGGAGCTTGTATAAAAATTTAAAATGTGGGCATGCCATCAAGGTGTAAAACAAAAAGTTTGACTTCTTATTGGCAAGAGATGAAAAGGGCTCGGTTAAAAATTTCCTTCAGGTTAAGTAATTCTGATCATCCTACATGCCCACGCGTCCTGTCAGCTCTCACGGCGCTGCCCCGAATGGAAAGGCTTGCCCTAAAAAGCCGATAACTGGTAAATTCATATACTTCTCACTGTTTCCCTGAGTAGATTCTTTGTGTTCCAGTTGGCGTGTGCGTATGTGCGTGTGTGTGCCTGTGTGCGTGTGTGTGCGTGTTAGAAAGCTCTAATGCTTTCTGCAGACTTTTTACATGGCCCAGGGGACATATGATTTCTTGCCCTTTTAGCACCAATTCTTACAAACGCAGCATTTCCCTCATTTTAAAAAAAGCGCCCAACGAGCCACCGAGAAAAAGAGACGGAATATTTAGGAGTTTTTGTAGCGCCTTCAACCACCAAAGAAAATTCCATTTTAAGATGCGGTTCTTGAGCCCATGTCAAAAGTCATTTAGAAACAATACGCCACTTTAAGAGAAGAATCACTTCTCGATGTGCCCGGAAAACGGCCTTTGCTGGTCTTTTGTCAGAGCGGAGGCTGCAGACCTGGGCCCAGCCCAGCCGCCTGAGCCCCGGGACCCGAAAGGCCACAGACCCCACCAGCTCTGTCACTTGGCTTGGCTCTGAGCATTTAATGGGACCTAGTCACACATTTGTTCCCTGACATGGCAGCCTGCAAGGCGCACTGCGCCTGTGTTTTTCTGTTTGCTTTCAGCCTTTTTGTTTTCCAACTTCGAGCTCTGAAGCTGTCAGAGCTCCTCCTGCTGGGGTTTCCGTGGAATGGCCGGGACTGTGATTAGTGACCGGTAGCTCTTTGTCTCCATTTTTGCTACTTGGACTGACCTAAGTGACTAGAAAAATGTGACGTCGTGCGTTTACCACCGGCCTTTTAATTCGCCGGGTGTCACGGTCAGGCAGAGATGAGATGTTGGTGCGACACAGATCTTCAAATTCCTCGTGCTCCGTTTTTTTTGTTTGTTCCAAAAATAAAAAGAATTGGAACGTTAACCTTTCCACCAATTATTTCTAATCCCATATTTACGCCATCTGAGCTAAGGCCACAAGTCAGAGGGTCGTGCCTGAAAGGTTCTTGCTTTCTCTCAGAAAAGGGCAAAAATCCTTTCCGAAACCTTTCCGAAGCAGAAAGGAAGGTTATTCCTTCACACAGAGATTCAAGTGCGGCCTTTTTCCTCCCCACCCCTGCTGCGTTTTCTTTTCTCCCGGACTTGAGATGACAAAGGAACGTGCATCTCAAAAGTGAAGTTCGCCTCTCCCAGTAGCTCATTCTAAGCACCTCCTTCCGACCTCCCCTCCATCCCCCAGATGGCCGAGTAGGCCCACCCTCCCCTGGCGCCTGGGTGGGGGTGAGGGGCAGGGCAGGGAGATGAAAAGGGTTGGAGACAGTTTTACCCCGGCTGCGATCAGTGGGACTAGGTTTCCACAGCATGTGAGTTCCTGGAGGTCTCTTTGGGGATTTCTCAAAAGAGAGAAAGAGAGAAGAGAGAGAAGGGAGCGAAAGAGGAAGAAAGGGAGGGAGGGAGAAGAGGAAAGACTCCTCGGAGGGGACATTGCCTAGCTTCATTCCGTGGCCTTGCGTGTGTGAATCGCATTAGAAACCCCGTGCTTCCTCTCCGTGCGGTTCGCTCCCCACCATAGCCCTCCTACCCTCTGCTTCTCTGCGCACCTTTGAGTCTCTCTCTACCCAGCTTCTCTGTCGTCAGTGATACAGTGCAGAGGCCGAAATATCAAAAGTTAATACCAAAAGTAATGCTTTTTAGGAATTATATTGCAATACAACTAAAAACCCTCTAAGTCATCTGTTTTATGAATTAGGACCTGGAGCAAAACAAGTAATTTTGACACTTGCAATAAAGAATAAGACAACACTTGCTTTCTCAAACTGACAGTTCTTTTCCAGCTTTCCTTCTTTTGTACATACTACGTCCAGTTGCTGGAATGCCAGCCCCCCCCGCCTTTTCTCTGTTTTCTAGAAGTACTTGCAATTCCACCCCCTCGCCCCCAACCCACCAGCCTCCTTCCGATTGCAGGCTAAGACTTCGGGTGTCCTTCAGACTCCTGAGGCACGATTCTGCCGTAGCCCGGCCGGTCCCACTGCCGTCACGGCTGACTTGCCTCTCTCCCATCTCAGCCAGAAACTCCTGGGCAGCGACTGTATATTCATTTCTGTGCCTCCGAGTCTTAATTCAGTACCTAGCACATAAACAGGGCTTCTCGGGGGAATGGAAAGAGAGCAAACGAGTTCACATGCAACACTTAAGCAACGTTTATGTTTGGAATTTAGTGTACTTTAAGAAACCGTTTAAACACAAACACTTTCCGTCTTGTTCTATGCTATTGAAAACCTTGCCTGAGTGAATGCTATTATGCATTTTTTTATTTTTACAAATCATAAACTGAGCAGAGCTAATGTGAGCAAATCACCCTTTAAGAGCCTTTTGGCTGTAGTCACAGAAGGAGTTGTACCAGGGCCATCCCTCTGGGTGAAGTCCAAGTCAGACATTTAAGATAATGTTAAGAAAGAGTGGTGAGGTCGATCATATTACCATTTACCTCAGAGACTAATTTATGCAGGATATTATATGTGCGTATCATCGAGTAAAAATTGTGGGCCGTTTTTCTCCTTATGATCTTATTTCAAATTCTATCAATTCATTCATACTTTCCCAATGACATACACTATAAAATTATGGGTTGATTTTCACAGGGGAGAGAAATTCTGGCTCTGATATGTAGCAAGAATCACATTAGAGGATTCCTTAAACCCTTTAAACGGACTCCAAGTCCTATGTTCTTTCCAGCCTCTACTGTAAACTTTTCTTGGACGGCATCGGCTCACTAAAGCCGAAAGGGCCGGAAGCGTGCTGGGTAGCACCCTACCGTACCCTTCGTGATAAATTACAGCACATTTCATGTGGACAAGATCATGACTGCTACAGCATTTCCAGAACTCATCCTTATACCTTCGACATGTGTAAAACCCGTTTCGTGAATCAATGCTCAAAATAAGAAGCAAAGCATAAACACGATGCTGACATTTGAAATGCTATGTCCCATGATCTGTTGTCCGAGAGCGGACGTTCACAGGAGGAAGGCCTGGGTCACGGCCAGTCGCCTCCCCATTACAACTGGAGGTACACTCCTGTCTGGTCTCTCACTCATGCTCATCGGACTCCTGGTTCGGAACTGCCCCCTGCAGGTGCCGTGGGAGGCTGTTGGCGGGACAAGGAGTAATCTCGGTTCTCAGGAAGTTAACAGTGGCCTTCAGATGATAAACTGCCTATACATGCTTTAAGCTTTGAAAAATGAAGCAAGGGTTCAGTAAGTCAAGAGGGTCATGCAGAAGCAAGGGTTCCAGCCCCCCGGGAGGGAGAGACCACAGCCCCCAGCCCGGCTTGTGGGTGCTGCCTGAGCCACTCCTGCTGGGTCTGCTCTGGAGATCGGTGGGCACACCCCCCCTCCGCCCCCCATACTTGGCGCTCGGCACCATTTTAGAAAACTCACAAGCACTTTTTGTTTTTGTTCTCCTGTTTTGTTTTCTAAGAAATTCGCCAGTTGTAGCCAGAGGAAAGGAGGTGTCTTATTTTGTGTGGTTTAGTAGACAAAACCCTTCCTCTTTTTTTTTTTTTTTGACTTGTTTCATCAATAAGATTAAAAAGCTGGGCAAGTTGATAACAGATTCATGTGGATCCTAGAAACCTCAGATGTATAACCGTACTGTAATCCAAAGTGTAAATTTCATTTCTAAATTTAATTTTTAATTTTTGAGATAGTTATAGTTTAAAGCTTCAATTATTTTTAATAAGTAGAGTTTGTGGTATGAAAAAGCCAATCACGTATTCTTTTTTATGCAAATAAGTACCCTCTTGGGCAGATATCATTTCTCCAGAAGTGTCGGTCCGTGTATATCTTTTTTTGAAGGTTTTCTTTTCTTTATTTGTTTTGACCTGGGTCCACCTAGATAATTAGGTTGGACTTTACTCATACCTTCTCCAAAAGTGAGAATTCGGAACGCGTATTAGAGATGCTTGTTTCCACACCTCCTGCCACTTCCGCCAGCAAACGCAGGCTTCCCCATGCCAGCAGCCATTCTGCTGGAGACCATGAACAAGGAAACTACCATACATAGTGTCTTGGTCTTTGCAGAATAAACCTAAAACTGATTTGACCCATGCTTAAGTCTAATTCCCAAAGATATCGAAGGCTACAACCATTTCTTCGTCCTCCTTAAGATGTTTTCCAGCACTTTCTCTTATTGCCTGTGCTTTCTCTGGCAAGTGGATTCAATTGCTAATAAAGCAAGGTCAAAATTACATATTACGTCTGAGAACAGTGGTTTTCAAAGCTGGTCCATCGGCAGCACCTGGGAACGTGCTAGAAATGTCCTACCCCATTAGGTATGGGGCCCAGAAACCTGTGTTTCAGCAAGCCCCTGGGGGACCCCAGATGCACGTCTGACTGGCGAACCATTCCCTTGGAAGGTGCCAGTGTAACAACAGAAAGACTCCCGGACCTGGCAGTCGTGGGGTCCTGGCTTAGCGTGGGAGAGGAAGGGCGGGGTGCTACATGGACCCAGTCCGGCTCACGCATCTAGCCGTCAGATAGTCCCCACTTCCCATCCTGAGGAGGAATAAGCCAGGCCAGAAGGAGTGAGCCGTTTCAGTGCGATGTTCTCAGGAAGCGAGAAGCAAGAGGAGAGGCAGTTCCCCCTCACCCCACCTGCTGATGCACCAGCCGGTCACCCCGCTGGACCCCCCCAACCCGTCAAGCTTGGCCTCACGTGGTCAGCAGTGAGAACCAGCTAACCCAGCACAGAGCAGATGGAATGTTCGTTCTTCCATTCTTAGCGGACAGTCAAAAGAGACAATAAGACAGATCATCCATTCTCGCTCTCGTCAGTGAAGCCGGTTTCTCCCCCTCAGTGCCACCCGCCCCGTGTGAGCATTTGACTCTCTTTCAAAATCCATCATGGTCCAAAACGCAGCCGCAGGGGCGACCTCAGGCATCACCCTGTCCTTTGCTCTGGGGGCAGAAACACGGCCCTGCTCTCTCGTAGCCATAAACCAGCGCACATTCTCTGCTTTTCAAATGCCCTGCAAGTTAGAAGTAAAATATAGAACAAATTGGAGAAAGCTCCAGCTAAAGGCGATGAGAAATGATCATTGACATCCTGACAGGAAGAAAAAGAGGAAGAGGGAAATAAAAATTCAAAACCCATTGTTCTCTGGCACCTACTATACCGCCCTAGTCTGCAGAGGAAGCCTGGCGGAAGAGCTCACGCTGTGCGATCGGACTCTGTTGGCTGAGAACCGTGCACTGTATTTCAGGTGTTTTTTTTCAATGGTTTCATGTTTTTCTTAGTTTTGGGAGGGATGACTTCCATTTTGAGAAGGATTTGCTCATGCAGGGTGGCTGAATGGTGACGGTGTTAAAATGATGGCGGATGGCGCCCGCGCCCGCTGGCCTGTCTGCGCATGAGCATGTGGGTGCCCGCTCTCGGTGTCTTCGGGGCAGCCTTCTGTCAGATGCTCTACCTGTTTCTTTACCTTTCTCTTTCTCTCTTTCTAGCCGGAGACCACCCCCGTCACCAACTCGTCCCACTATAATCCGGCCACTAGAATCCTCCCTGTTAGACTAAACGAAGTGTCTGGCATGGCAATTAATTACTAATGAATTGTGTGAACGCAACATATTTGATAACCGTTGCAATAAATCATGAGTAGTCGCATGTGTGGACATCAGTAGGCAAGTAACCAGTTTTACTAATGCATTTGTCACTCGTCCTCATCGCTCATGGTATGTCAAACCTTTGGGGTTTGGCTCTTGAAAACTGCTGACCCTTCAAAGCTGTGTATGTTGTATTGACCAAGGTAGGTTTATATAGCAGCCCTATACTTTGGGGACCATTTGCCTACCCTGGCATCTATTTCAAATTGCTTTGGACATGTTTCCCAGGATACCTACCAGATAGCCCATTAGAGAAGCTTACGCGATCTGAGGTGGTGGGCGTAGACCTAAGCCATACACACTTATTTCCCCACGCTCCGTTCTGGCCGACAGAAAAGATGTTGGTAATCATTAATGTTTCCACCTACTCCATAATTACCTATTTAGAGCCTCTTTCCTTCCTCTTTATTTCATAAGGAAGTAACCTTTTAACATTAGGGTACTTTGAGGATAAAACTTTTCCGGAAGTGCAAGGTCGTTTGCAAAGGAAAAGTTAAGGCGTCACTTGCTCTAGGGAGCTTCGCCTCCTGCCGGTGTGTTTTGCTTTGTGCTAGAAGCACATTCAGCAGCACATCAGAGCTTGTTTTTCGGTGTTTAGTCAACAGATTTGGCTGGTTATTTCTAGAATTCAAGGAAGAAGCAAAATATCCCATTTTCAGAATACCTGAAAAAAAAGTAATGTCTTTATTCACTTATTCACTCACCTCCTCCTAGGGTAAGTGTAAGCTGCCATGGAAATTACTTATTTTCTCAGATCGATCTAATTTTAGTCACAGCTAACTGCGCTTTGACACTAACTCCAGTTTATTTATCTATTTGGTTGGTTGGAGCAAAAATACGTCTCTCTTTCTCTGCTAATATGTAATTCCCTATGTAAAAATGGATCCTACCTTTCCGACAGGTTTAAAGTCACTTTCTATCCACTCTAGGCTTTCTTAATAAATCTCAAGCTTTACTGTGCAATACCCATATTTAAAGACTGGGACCTGAAATGGAAAGAAAAGTCGTTCGGTTAGAGACACCATGGTTTAAGAGCAGAGTTCACACTTTTAGGGTTGTACGACTTCAGAGTCTCTACCCAGGTCATTCCAGAAAACGATTATTAAGACACCGAGGTCTACAGCAAATTGGCAAATTCTAGCATTTCTAAAATTTACAAGAGCCATTTAGCCCCGGGGTTAATAGTTCAGTCTCGAGGCTGAGTGTCGGACTACCTGGGACCAGACGATTAGCGTGTAGGAAACGGCCAGAGGCCAGCTGGAATTTTGTCTGCTAACTGTTCCCAGACAGCAGACCAGGTAGGCACTCAGTGGTGGCGTCCCCTGACGCGACTCCGTGTCCTACAGGAGTAAATCAGGTTTCACCCATTGAAATGTCTCCCTTTGAAAGCAGCAAACATGATTTGTATGTTAACTTAACTTTAATTTCCTGTGTACTTTATACCTAAAACAGACACCTATAAAGTATGAAGTAAAAACTTTTCAACCATTATTAAAAAAAGAATTGGCCAAGTTGAATGGCATCATTTCGAACTTATTCTAAAGGGTTACAGCTAGCCTACTTAGGCAAAAATCAGAGAGAACACGAGATCCACTAAAAGGGCATTTCAACTTTTAAGTTACAAGTGATTTAAAGAACACCACCCTAAATCACCACCCTACATCTTCTCATATCTTATTTTTTTTTCCCATTGGAAAAAAATTAACTCTTTGTAAATGGAACAGATGTGCAAGAAACATACTGTCTTTTAAAAAATAGTGCCACAGCTAAATGGAAATATGTTAAGTAAACATATTTCTTTATTGTAAAAGAAATAATCTGCAGTGAGATCTTTTCATAAAATCCCCTCTTTTTAGGATTCCCTTTGCTTCTTCCTTCGAGTTCTCTAAAACAGGCAGCTAACAGATTACATACTTCAGGCTTGGCTTCATGCTATATGTGGTTTTGCATTTTGCTGTATTTCAAAAATTTTCTTCTGTTAAAGGAAAATATTGTGGATAACCGCTGGTGTGTCCTTGGATCGACACAAACCAAGTCGAAGAAAATTAGAGATTTTTTTCGAGTTCCTTTCCACTGACCTTATGCAGTCGTAAGCGACAGCATTTGTCATCTTTGGGTTTTGCTCTCAGATCATAGTCCCATAGTTTCACTGTCCCAGTTGTCCCTCTTCGTGGGTACATTTTTGTTCCATTCTTCTTCTACGATATTTCCAAATAGCACCCAGCGTCCCTCGGAATTTCAGCAGCCACGCCGGAGGACGGGTTCGGTTTGCGACGGTACTATGTCACGTGATTAGTGCGATCCCATTTCCCAAAGGGTTTGCATCTCGCTACAAGGAGACGTCGATGCGACCGAAGCTGGGAGCGCCAGGACGTGCCCGCTTCGAAGCGCTGCGTTCACGTCGGCCTTACGATGGGAACGCAGCTTACTGTGTTCCCCGAGCGCTTCCCGGCCGCGACGCATCCTCCGTGTCCCTCCCGCCCCCCTCCGCTGCTGCCTACGTGATGGCCGTGGCTCCCTCACGTCTGGCGTAACAGAATTAAACACGCGGCGTTTCAGGATCTGGGACAATAAACCGCGCGCGCGCGCGCGTGTGTGTGTGTGTGTCTGTGTTTGAGAGGTACACCTGTTTCATCGTTACACGCTCCGTCTTGCATGCTTCCCGACTAATTGTAATAACCACTTACTCAATCGTGGACAGGTTATTGACATAGTATTGACTTAGAACAGATACGCTGCACTTCCAAGATTACGCTTCCGAATTTCGCTTTAGCTGTGTTTCGTAACATAGAAGAACAGTAGGGTCTGTTTACTAGTGAATGGCCTACGTGTTCAGGTACAAACTCATTCTATTCTAAAATGTTTTCATGAAACCAGTTTCTGAGATATAACTACAAGCCCTCTGGACTTAGAATTAAAAAGCGAGTCACATAGATTAATTTTATGACTTTCGAGTATAGACTGTAGCCATCACCCTCAGCTACGAACAGGCCCTAACACCAGTCTGTGGTGAATATTGAATTTCCCTGTGTAAAAACACATCTTCCGTGCATGTGTCTCTGTGTCCACAGTTTGGACATAGTAGATTCATTCCTGTAAGTACATGTATTTTGTGCCCCTTTGGGGAGGTAGGTTTAAAATGCCAGAAGCATGAGTGTGGCTGTATGCGTGTTGTATATACATGTATACGTGTGGATGTAAATATTTCTGTATATGTGTGCTTTGTGTGTGTGGGTATGAATATATTTTTTAAACTGCTAATACAAGGGGTAGCTTTGGAGAATCTGCTATAATATGTGATAACAGTGGTTCGTTTCTCATAAAATACCTGAGGTATACAAAATCTTCTCCAGATTGTATTCGTTCTGAAAGGCACAAAGCTCAGAGTTACCATGACAACATGATAGAATAACATCCATGAGCATTTGTATCTAAGTCCACAGCTCTGCTGGCTAAGGAGAAATTCCCTTTGCCAATGTAGTCTGATAAGAAGTGTAAGATCTGGAGACCTACCTTTAAGAGCTCTGATTAGAATTATAAATTATTCTTGGATCGCTGAGCTGAACCTTGAAAAGCTAAGTCGGTCTACCTAGTCATCTTTTCTCTCCAGTAAACATCAAAAAATAGAGGGATACAGCAATATAATAAAAGAAGTGGATCTTTTTGAATGAATTTGTTTAAAACACGGGGGGGGGAAGTTGTTCAAAACCTTGGAGGAAGGTCATCCATCCTCTTTTTCAAGTAAACATTTTTTATCTGGCACACAACATAATGATCAGAAATTGACAGAATCTCCTTAACACTGAGAATAAAGCCTCAATCGTAGGTCTCTGAACTGTGGACCCCAATGAAAGATCATACAGGAGACTCCAGCCCTGAGCTTTGTGTCATTTCCACGAGGGGGCTGCTCTCTGTGAGCTCAGAGCTTGATGCGGATGAAGCTAGACGATTTCAGAGAAACAGTGCTTGGTTCCTTCGGTCGCTCGATCTTTTCTTAAAAGCTCAGATGTGTCTTCTAGATAATCTTAAAGTCACCCTGTCTCGTTGCTATGTTTAAAATTATGTGGTGCTCTGTATCGTGAACTTTAAGAATATTTTGAAGCATATGTAGTGTATGCCTTGCTATTTGTAAATATGTGTCAGAATGTATGAATGTGTGAGCACAAGAGAGAGGAAACTCAAGGAAAGAGTCTGCTGTTTGTCTGAAGCCCTGTTCACACTGGTGACCTGGTGAGACTCCTCCCTCTCTGGTCTGGGGATTCATGCGTGAGGCATTCGTGTCTTTTAAATTCTTACCCTTGAATTCCTCAACCTTTGCTCATTATGAAATGTTTTTAAAGTTATGTTAAAAATAACTCTGCCTAACCTCTTGCGTTGTCTGCTGCCCATTGAATTTTTTTAAAAAAAGAAAATTATTCCTCCCAACCAGAAATTTCACCATGACTTGATTTGTGTTTAATTTCACATGTACAGCCTTCGTTTTGCTTGCTCGTCTGTGTTTATTTTCACTCCCTTTTCTAAATCAAATTCCTCTCTTTTTTTTTATGAGGAAGCTGTGTACAGAAGCAAAACCCTATCTTTATCTTATCTGTTGATCTTTTAATTAATTTGAGCCAGATACTTTCCACTGTCTTCTTGGCACCTCTTGGATTTCTTAATGTTGGTACATGGATGGACGCTGTGGATGGAATTTTTGAAGCCAGTTCCTAAAGCCTGTATCATTCTCGAAGGTCACGTGTACCTACTGTGAAAATGTGAAGCTGTATTTCTGAACCTGAAATAAATGATAACACTTGAAGGACTCCCCTTTCCTCATTCTTGTATGTATATGTCTGAGTCATGTCTATGCATATCAGTAAGATCCGAGACTTCTAAATGTAACGTTTTTGATCAAACTGGCCCAGAATTACCGACATGGAGAATGGTGGTATCTGGCATTACTGCCATTAATTTGGGGAAGAATGAGGTTCTTAAAGGGAGCAAATTGGAAAAATCAAAGGCGGGAGAATCTGGGATCTTTCATTCCTGATTTGAAGCCATTGTTGGACTATAGGTTCAAGAAGGACACAAACCTTAGACAGCCAGAGAGCGCGGTGTGACACTTGCCGAGAGGCACTGTGACATTTTGTAATCGAGAAGGAAGTGTTCATGAGAAAACCTGGGAAGCAGAAGGAGGAAGGCCCCTTTGCCCAAACGTTAGGTCACGGAAGGCATTTCTTCCAGGAAGTAGCTGAGCTCCTGACTCAGCAGGTGCCATCACTGTGTACTCATTGGACATTGAGGGGGGAGGTCGCCCCTTCCGGCTTCCCCCAGGTTAGGAGACTGGAAGAGTGTTCGGTGGCTACACACGTGCTTGTCCTCACTGCATTCTAGGGAGAGAATAAAGAGAGAGTCTTCAGTAAGAGTTTTGAGGAAGGAGAGGGAATGGGAGGGGAGAAATGTTGGTTTACTTTCCCTTCGTGTTCAGGATACGCTCGCCGTGTGAAGATGAATCAGAAAGACTTGTGTTAATTTACGCTCTCCTGCTGTAATTTCTTTCTCACATCTATATATCTTCCATAAGTGGAGCCGTCAGCGCCCCCCAAGGAAGCTCCTTACTGGAAGAGTCAGGATGAGAATCACTCTGTGCACTTGTGTTGTGTGTTGTGTGGGTGAGGCTGTGTGTTTTACTGCATGATTCTATATCCAGAATGCTTTCTAATGGAAATTACCAAAACCAAAGGGACCTCATTGTAACTATTTGGCCAATTTCCATGGATATTTTTTTAAATAGTTCTGGGATCGGTGTCAATATCTGCTCAATCTGTTTTCAAAAATTCTTGTTTTTCTGCTGGAATCTTTAAATTTCATACTGAGAAACAGATCTGAGGTTTGAGTTCGATGGCTGTCACACCCTACTCACACCTGGCTTTGCCACACTGAAGACCGTTTGGTGGTATTCTTTCACACTGTGGCTGCCTAATAATTAGAACCTTGAACTTACAGAAGCTTCAACATCAGGCTGCCCTGTGAATCTGCCACAGAGGGCTAGTGCCCGCGTGTTCCTCAGACTCCTTTGCCCATCGACGCTTTGTTCACGGAGCCTCCCCCGGGACTGGTGTCCTGAGGTGCGTCCCTCACCAAACACAGCGACAGTGGCTTTAGGCCAGAGGGCAGGCGCTGAGAGTGACTGTCCCAGTAGAGACTGTCACTGGCCGGAAGCTGGGTGATAAAATCAATCCTCAGAGCAACCAGAGCTCCTCGCTTGGGACAGTCCTCCCGAAGCTCTGGCGCTTTGTCACAGGCGTGTCTGAAAGTGACACAGGAAGAGGAGGCGCAGTAGCTGATGAGACGTACACGTCGTGAGCCGCAGTGGCCCTCCTTGGGGGATCCCCATGATTTTCAGTATTTTCTCTCTCATTCTCCAAAGAAGAGATCCCTGGCATTAATTATAAGACCCCCATTTTGTTCTTGTAAAGGAAGGGATCCAGGTCGATTTCAAATAAAAGGTCATCAGAGAAGAGGGTCGCCTGTCCTTACTGCCTTCCTTCACGCTCACCCAGCGGGAGTGGGTGTAATTCCTCGCTCTTACTGAGATTTGAGTCTTGTCCATGTGGCGTATGCCCGTGTTCCACACGCTGCTCTTCCCGTCTCCTCACCTTGCTATTCTGGCCAAACAGTCCCGTGAAGGTGTCTTTCAGAAAGCTTAAGAAGGCAGACCCTGAAACCAGGGTCTTCAACCCGGTAGGTTTGTTTCTGCGGCGAACACTGCTCCGATGAGCCCTGCAATCCGTGGGCAGCTCACTGTTCGACTCAGTTCTCCGGGTTTCACATTAGAGGCAGCAGCAGCATGAGGCACGTTTGTGACTCATCATAGAAAACGTCCAGATATTTTCAGTGCTCGCCTTCAAGCACTTCGGCATTGTGTAAGCAACGCAGAAAATTCTGGAAAATAGCGAAACCCAAACTGCCCAGATCCGTGGCAGCACGGAGCCACTGCTTGGTGTCATTGACGATGCTTTTTTGGCAATGAGAGGAAAGCTGGATGCGGGATAAGTGAGGAGGGAGAGACAGGAGCTGTCGGGGGCGGGAGAAGGGGGGAATGTCACTCTGAGGCTTGGCGCAAACATTCTCGCTGTGGGTGAAATATGTCCCCAGAAGCAGACTTTCCGATCCCTTCCTGGGTTAGAACACCAGACCAGCTCCAGCAGGGACGTGCTTTGCAAATGCAAACAGAGCGTCCCCTCAGCACTGTGGACTGGCCGCTGGGTTTAATGGCCCGCCACCCCGCCCCGCCCCGCCCCACCGAGGCAGTTAAAGTGTCCCAAAGCCCCTTCGGAACTCAAAACTAGTTTCTGTTTGCTGGGCAGGCGATAAATCTCATCGAGCCCGACTGGAATTTAATTACACTTTCTTCATGAAAACACCAGGGACACTCATTACCTGCCTCCCAGCAGCCAAAGGCTCTCAGAACCCCCGCAGTTGAAAGGTTACGAACCAATAACAAGTTCTTCATCATTTATATGGATCGGAGGCCTCCGTAGTGTAGCCAGCTTAGATCGGACCAAAGAAAACTTGATCTTGGACTTGGGGGAACGTAAGATGACTTTTTACCACAGCTCAGAAATAGCCTGGTCACGCAGGCTCCATTAACATCTCAGAGAAGAGGAAAAAGAAGTCCGTTTTTGTTTTTGTTTTTGCTTTTTTGTAGACTTCATTGCTCCACTCACTGAAGTGTTACAGGAGTGAGATGGAAGTGAGTATGTTGTCTGTCACCTGGATGCATAGCCAGAGAGCAGGGCCCTGGCCGAGCCAGCCTCGGCGCCTGGGGACTGGCCGCCATGCTGAGTGCGTCCCCGTCTGGGCAGAAAGGAAATTCTAGTATAGGCTCTGCTGGGAAGCGTCGCCCGGCCCGCTGTCCTCCGTGCAGAGCCGCACGCTGCGATGTTGACGTTGCTGGATCTTCTCGAACAGCAAAACCTCCAGAGAGGCTGGTGTCGGAATGCACCCCGGCTCTGGAACCCGTTTCACGACCCGTGGGCCTGACAAGATGCCAGCCAGGCTAGGCACGTGGACAAGGGCCAGCAAGCCAAGTGTCACTGACCCCGGTGGCCCTCGTTCAGAATCAGTCAGAACTTCAGTGCCACCCAGCTCTGAGACAGCGGGAAACCCCACCAAGCCCTGGGGTCACCGCAGGCCACACCCCACCTGTATTGTCCCTGGGCTTGGAAAGGCTACTTCTGCAGGATAATCACCTGGCGCAAATTCTTCTTTACAAACCCTTCCCTCCAAGATCACCCCTGACCATCGTCTGCATTGTGATTCCGTAGCTCATTTGATCTCTTAACACCTCCTAATTTCCTTCATCTTAAAAAAAATTGTCACCTGGCATATTTATCAACTCCTCCTCCCTCCCTACAAAGATTTCACAGCATTTATTGAAATCTTTGGAAATAACCGAATGTCACAAAGCCAGGGTTGGGAAACAAATACTCGAGTTATAAAGGTATGTGGCGGAGGTGCTGTCCCCAGTTCTCCTGGGCGGGATTGCATGGGTTCATCATTCTGTGATACGAAATAATACTTTGGAGCAGGCGCAAATGGCTCGTGCCTGGCACACCACCAATAGCCAGAAGGGGTCCCGGGGACACCTACCTCGGCCATGTGGTGTTCTCCC
The DNA here is from genome assembly GCA_028627145.1 of Eidolon dupreanum. Taxonomy (NCBI): domain Eukaryota; kingdom Metazoa; phylum Chordata; class Mammalia; order Chiroptera; family Pteropodidae; genus Eidolon; species Eidolon dupreanum. The sequence continues at coordinate 3,462,250 of CM053517.1, forward strand.
GTGAGACCCGCATGTCTGCCTGCTTTCCTGTCTGGTTCCAATTTGGCTTCTGGGGGATAATTTTGCATGCTCTCATTTGGGTTCGTTTTAATTTCAAACATTGCCTTCTTCCTCTGCCTCCGTGTGTCTCTTTTGTTATCTCGTTTTGTTTTGTTTTGTTTTGTTTCCACTAGGCGACCCCCTCCTGCAGTTCCTGGCCGGCCACCATAACCCACCTTCCATCTCCTGCTCCCAACAACACGCCTATCCGTGGTATTTAAAAGCTTTTCGTTTGCACTATATGTCGTATGTACATAAAAACTTTTATTTTTGATCCATGTCTGTAATAAAAACAAAGTTTATTCTATATAAAAAAAAAAAAATGAAATGTGTTCTGTCTTTTTTCTAAAGAAGGTCCAAATTAAAATGAGTTTGTTTCAACTAAGACCAGGTAAGGTGAAAAATATATAACTTGATCTTGTAAGGAGCTCAAATTGAAAAAGATGAATTTTAAGTTCTGAAAGCATTGCTGTTTCAGATATTATCTGGTGGAGAGTAATCATCTATCTTCAACTGAGATGTCTGTCCGACAGATGTTGAAAAGATGCAGTTAAAATTCTGGGTGTCTAGAAAAGACACGGAAAACTGATTACTTTCAACTGGCCTCCAGGAAGCCCGTTAATAATTATTATTATACCAAAAACAGTTTCCTATTTTTATTATTTTTCTAAATACTCTTGTAGGAGATCAGATATGTATGATTATGGAAGAAATTGTACCTCTGAAGCATAAACCTCACGTGTTCTATTTGGCAAATATATGGGAAAAAAGATATCATTCAGAATAAAAGTACAAGGCAAGGTGAAGCAGCCACCTTGAGAAGGAAAATTCATAATGATGGAAGAATGGAGTCTATATGAGTTTGGAAGGAAAGAGAACTTTTTTTATACCTTAATCCTGAGATAGTAATTCCAACAGTGAAATTTTAAACTCATTAGAAAAAAAAAAAACACCCAAAGATTTATCCAAATAAAGTGTTTATTTTTAAGGTAACATACTATACATCCTGCCAAATATGTGATCTGAACCCTTCCCAAAGATCTGAGATTTAATTCAGAATTTTCTTTTTCATGGTCTAAATTAAAGTTAAAAAGTGTCTCCTGTCGGGTGAGACCACATCTGAACGTGCCTTGCTTGAGCATATTGAGGCAGAAACCGCTGTTTCCTCTGGGTCTGCCGTGGCGGGTCCTGGCAGAGGGTCCACGGGGACCCTTCGGCCCATAAACAGAGACCTCTTCACCAGCAACGCTCTTTCTTCGGACCATAAAAATCTTACTTTTTTTTTTTTTTTTTTTTTTTTACAAACTCCACTCTTCACTCAGAAATGCAAAACCAGTTTATTTCTCGGGTTAAAATTTTCATGTGTCACAATGCATCAGTTTTCGTTCATACCCCAGGTCCCACGGCTGCGAGTTAGAAGTGCGGGTAACCGGGGAAGGCGCCGCGCGTGGGGCGGGCCCCGCCTACCTGGCGTCTACCTGGCGGCAGCGAGCCAATGGGGAGCCAGGCGCAGCAGGCCGCCCCCACCTCGAGGCCAAGCGTGTGACTTCACCACCTTCCAGCATCCCCGACGCAGCATCAGCTCCCTGCACAGAAACAGAGGTCGCCATCCGGACGGGGTTCACCCATTCATCTTTCTTTTCAGGTGTTGGGACTTTTGCACTTTGTCTTAAACCGGAACTTATTTTTCATGTGCAGCAGGACACAGTTTAGAGGACTTGGAAACTTACGTTGATGACCAGTGAGAGAGGAAAGCTCAGTTGTCGCAGAGTGAACTTGTTCCCTGTCCTCAGCAAAGAAGTGTAGCGGAGGGAGGAATTGCAGCCTGGGGAAAATTAAACCATGCCCAGGGGCCCTCCTATTTATTCACTGTTGATAGTGTTTCTAAGTTTCATAAAATACCCTCCCTCGACTCTCCTGCCCCTACCTCTGCCCTCCGTTTTCGATTGCTGAAAAAGTACAGCGTTCTTCAGACCATAACTCAAGGTCGTCGAGAGGAACAGATGATGCCTTTAATAAAAATATTATTTCTTAAATATCCTCACCCCTTTATTTATGCATGGAAACTTTCTTGAATGCGTAGCAATGCCCGAGTTACTGAGAGCACCTGAGAAGGGACAGGATAAAAGGAACTTACAAGACGAAATAAGCAATCATGGTGCTGTAATAGGAGGAGAACATTTTGGTCGTTTTTCCAGGGAGAACCGTTAGTGACTTTGGGTTGAAGAAGTTATCTGAGTTCTAGAAGCAGATTATCCACTTGCCCCAATGCCCGCTAACGTTCTAGAATGCGGTGATTCCGACCTCTGACAAAGAAAAGGGCATTAGAACTCATTTTAGCCAATCAGAAACCAAACATTTCCTTCCTAATGGAATAGTGTGACACAAGGCTCTAAATCATGTAAGCGTTGGTTGAGAAAAAGTCAGTGGTATGGCAACTGAAGTAACCTGTTAGCTTCGCTTCAGCTGCTAATAACGAAAAGGCTTTCGATTCAGAAGGTGCCTGCCTCCGACGTCCTCTGGACCCGGTGAGGGGAGTTGGTCTCCCCAGTCTCCAGCTAGGAAGACCCAGGACGTCTAGGAGATGGAGAAAAGAGAGTTAAAGGTAAGAAAAAATAAAACATATACACTGGGGGGCATGTCAACAAACATCCTAGAAGTTGAAGGCCAAAACAGGATAAGGAAATGACTTCTGTCCTTCATTTTCAGACAAGGACACTTTCAGTGGTTTTGTGGTGTGATATGCTTTAATCCTCTTTATCCCAGAGTTTGAAAAAAAATGCTGTACTGGCCAACATCTGTTTGATAACTCCGCATTAAGTATTATTTTAAAAAAAAAACCCTCAAAATTGATACTGGAATCTTTGGTTTAGTTCCATGAAATTCTGAAGTAAATCCTGCAATTGTGAATTCATTTTAAAAACATAAACTTCACCCACAGGAAGATAAGATTGCTGACAAAGAAAAAAACTTCTACAGCCCTTGATAATACTACAGAGTCGTGTCTGAATAAGTCAGACAGAGTTCATGATACTTCAGTGTTCTGTGTTCCCCTATATTTAAAGGGACACAGTAGCTGCCTCCCCGACATCACATACACCTGTTCTTGTTTGTTTTTTATGCTACAAGTTACTATTGAATCGCAACACTATCAACATACTAAGATCAGATTCGCGGGCGGCTGTTGAACAAGTCAAGACTATAAACAGCCCCCCCCCCCCGTGCTGTTTTTAATCAAATCAAATTTCACAGCACTTTACGTCAGGTTCTGATTTCCAGCCCCAGCTCACAGCTTCCGTGCACATCACGGACAGGAGCCAGGGCCGGACACAGAACGAAGTTCCCCTTCGCCAGGCCGGGGGGCCAGAGAGGCGTAAGGAGTCCCCCGACTCCGGGCCAGGGGAGTCACTGGCGTGGGCGGCAGCTGCCAACAGAGTGTATATTTGAAGCTCCATGTAACGCTATGGAAAAACTAGTCTTTCAGGTTCTTCCTGGAGCCGGTTACTCCTCACCCCCCCTCCAACCTTTGAGCCTTCGCTTAAATGTCACCTTTTCCATGAGACCCACCCCAACCCCTTACTCAATACCATTGCTTTTTTTTTTCCCCCCATAGCATTTATTACCACCTTCTTATGTTCATTACCTGTCTCCTCCTGCTAGCACGTAAGCTCTGCTAGGTCAATTTTAACCCATTTTATCCAGACAAATGGACACATTTGTGTCCATTTTATTCATAGATATATCACAAGCACGTAAAACAATATCTGTCATATAGTTAGTGCTTAATAAATATTCGTTGAATAAATTCCTGAGGCCAAACATCCTAAAAGGTGAGTAGAGATAGGCCTAGGCAAACAAGTATTTTGTTAGATGTTGTCTCAACTTTAAGATGAAAATAATACCTGTGTTTCAGGATTGTTATAAGAAACTAAGATAATGAATATGAAGTGTCTAGCACAGTGCCTGGTACACACTGGATGCTCAAAAATGTAACTGTTGTAATTAATCGAAGACAAGCATGCCATTTATTTCCTGAATTTATGGGGATCTCGGGCGGCGCGGTTATTTCCCAAACCACAATTCAGCAAGGATCCCAAGATGCTTGTTGAATTTCATCATTGAAAAGAATATCAGTAACTTCCACGAGATGGCGCTGTGTCCCAGCCCGTTACTCTACCTTCGACCTGTTTGAGAAGAGTGTAAAATTGTGTGACTGATGCCCTCTGCTGGCTCGTTTTTGTTTTTCTTGACCTTGAGCCTTTGGCTTAGGAGGTGTAAATGACAGCTCCAACGCTTCCTCAAATATGCTCAGCGTGAATTCTTAAACCCACAGTTTAAGCCGGCTGCTGGTTGCTCAAAGGCTCCCTCGAAAGCTCAGGGCACTGACACGGAGTGTCAGGCACTACCACCAGCACCGATCGCCACTCAGACGCATTGTGTGTTGTCACACTAGGATCCCTCCCTGCACAGCCTTCTGGCCGCATGCCAATCATCTACCAGCCACATCACGCCACGAATGAAGCACCCCCGAAGCTCCTTCACCTTCCATCCCGACCACAAGCCCTGGGGCCATGTTTGGAGGGATGGGGAAAGCTTCCTCTCCATTCCTCCCTTCTTGCCGTCTCTGCCACCACCCCCCTCCGGCCTTAACCAGAAACTTAGTTACAAGGAGCGGAGCTGGGAGGAAAGGGTGCAGAGGCGGAGAGCGGGCAGCATCTCACACGGATATGTGACAGGTTGAGATTTTTCATTCCAGTGCTACTGTGGCACATGACCAGATCGTGGGCCAGTGATCGTGGGCCTCCTCCCCCCCTCCCCCCATCCTCTGGGAATCTAAATCATTAATATCCTACTTGCAACCTTCCAGGGCGGTTTAAATTTAAGAGACTGGCTGCATCACTTCTGTGATGAGTAACTTCTCTACCAGCCGTCACAACAGGTCATAGCATCGTCACCTCGGCCACCCGGAGAAGCACACAGGGAGTGAGCCTCTTCATCTTGCAAGAAACAACACTTTAAGGCTTGGGACTTCCCAACATTTTCTTACAAAATATGTATGGCTTTTTTATTTGCATTTTTCCTCAAACCTTCTCGGAATCCATTTATATTCCTGTCCTGTGTGGAACTTCTTGGCGTTACATGGCAAAAGTGTGTAAAATTATCATTTATCATAATCTTGCCCTGCTCAACTTTCAAAGGCTGTCTGCTCCTCCTGTAAGTTGTGATTTGTCGAGCAGATCCACATTTGCTCTCCTGCTTGATGGCGCTCTAGGCCGTGAGAGTCTCACGTGAGTCTTCCCTCCCAGCTCGGGGAAAGGGTGTCTTCGTCTCTGATCCTCCCTGCTTTCCCTTTGATTCTTGTCCTTTCGATTTTCTAGTTGTCAGTCCAAAGCGAAATCAGTGTTCAAGACATCTTTGAGAAATGTGTGTTCAGAGAAATGAAAACTACTTCTTAGGCATACTGCTGCCCCAGTGAGATTTCTGACTCGGAGGTAATTCCTAGTGAGAAGGGACAGTACAGGAGCTGGCCCTAGAATGATTTCATGACGGGCCTGCCATTCTGGGAGGGGCCTGATGCGTTTTGCACTGACGCTGCCCCCGAGTCTTCCTAACAATAATACCAGCCAACCCGAATGCAGTGATGTGTCCAGCATCCTTCAGCGTGCTTTGCATGTGTCTCATTTAATCATCACGATCATGGAGGCAGAGATTTCATTCCCACTCTCCAGATGAAAAACTGAGTCATGGGGCAGTTAGGTCACTGGCCCATGATCTGGTCATGTGCCACTCCTTACATCAGGGGGCCTGCTGCTCATCCCCTGCAGGAGGAAACCCAAACTCCTGAACATTCTGATGCCTATTGAACATCCAGACCTCCCACCCCAACTTTCCCTCTCGTCCGCACGGCCCCGAACGCCCCTCACACACTCAGCAGCCTTCCACTGTGCAAGAGCTGTCCGTGTGGCAGGCATGTTTTGCACGCAGGTGTTTTAGGCCCGATTCAAATGACATCTACAACTCGGATTTCACATTAAAAATCACAATTACAGTTACCAGGCTTTAGTTACACTTCTACCTGCTGGTCCGAAGCCAGGCCCAACTCTGACTGGAAGCGTTCACCTGGAGCAGAGGGGCGGCTGTCACCGGACGGGGCGCACAGCCTGGTTCTCCGGCCGCCGTCAGCCAGCTGTGCTAGTTCCACTGGCTCACGTCGCCGACCTGGCTCCTACAGGCGTCTGGCACCTTGTCCAAACCACCTGTGGCCTCTTTAGATCCCACCTAACCTCCGAGAATGACCTCACGTGCCATCTCCCCTCGCGAACACTTCCTCACACTCCAGCGGAATTTGACCTCCAGCCTGCTGCAGTCCCCAGCACCCACGTGTGTACGACACAGCACACGCCCTGGCACCTCCTTGAATACTTGCTTCACTAAGTAGAAACTGAGCCCAGGCTACGTGACCGGTTCTGTTTTTACACAGTGCTGGACATGGCATTCAGTTCCAGGATCTGAGCGCTAGAAAATACAGAGCCTGTGTTAGTACAGTCACACACGGTCTCTTCACTCTCCACGCCCCTTTGTCTGCCTTTTGCCTGAAGAAAAATCATGAGACAATTTGATGGATATGTTGTTATTTTTTAATAAATAGAAACCACATCACTTCAGTTGTTAAGGTGAATAATAAACGGGAAGCAGTCACCCCTGAGGGCCCCAGAGATTTCTCACCCACCAAATAACAGACGGGACGAGCACCTTCACCAGCCCAGCCTTTGGTTCACTTTTTCCGTCGGCCTCCGTTCTCCCACCCACACCGGTCTGCGGCTTCAGATCTTAGCTCGCTGGGAGGGCCGCCTACCAGGCCGCGCAGGAGTGGAACGGAGGTCCCTCACCTAGCTGAGGAACCGGGACAAGTCTTCTTTGATCTCGGCCTCGTCCCAAGGCCCGTGGATGTTCTCCTTGAACAGCTGCAGGCGAATGAGGTAGAAAGGGCAGAGACAGGAGATGGACACCAGCAGAAGGGCGAAGAGGATGGCGCCCACAGCGCTGATGGACAGCAGGCCCCCCAAGGCTGAAAATGCAAAAAGCAGCGTGACCCCCACGTAGCTGCGGGGAGTGTGCGCCTTCAGCTTCTTCTGTAACATGGGCCACAGGGCGAAAATCTGGATGGCGAATGTCACCATGATGAAGGCATGCAGGGTCCGAGGCAGGCGTGAGGCCAGGCAGACAGAGGCAAAGATGGCCATGTTCAAGGACAGCGTGCTGGACACGATGGCGGCGTTGGCGCCGTAGTCGAAGAAGATGAGGTGGCCCAGGAGCATGAAGACGGCCATGGCGTAGACGGTGTCCGTGCTGACGGACTCCGTCAGGGTCTTCAGTATGGGCGAGAACCCGTACGTGAAGGTGATGAAGACGAGGGCGCTCTTCAGGTCGGCCCAGCGGGTCCGCCCGCTCCTCCTCCGGCCCTCACCCCCATCGATGAGGTCAAATAAGATGTAGCCGATCAGGGAAGACGCCAGGCCGGTCCCGAAAAGCCACTGGGGGGCCAGAAGGCCCTCGTCCATGTACCACCAGATGACCACAAACACACAGACGCTGCACAGCTGCTGGACGACCACGCTGGACTCAAACACCACGGCCCAGTAACGGTACTTCCGGGCGTAGATGTTCTTCCGCAGCTCCTCCAGGAAGCGCCGGTCCACGTAGTTATCGGGAAAGGGCTGTCGCTCATACAAGACCTTCTGCCACCGGATCTCCTTGGTGGTAGCGACCGGCTGGGCACACATTATCCTTTCCCTCGAACTCGGGCCAGTTCAGTGCCCCTCGCAGAAGTTCATGTGGTTCTCGTTCTTCATAAAGCTTCGAAGTGAGACCGCGCTGGAAATTCCATGCTGTGTTCCGGTTGATGCTGCGCCGACCTCACCTTGTTTGCGAAGGCAGCAACCCAGCCTAGGCCTGCAAGAGATGAGTTCTTCTTCGAGGCTGGACACTACAGCCAAGTTCCTAGAAAGAGAGAGACCAGGTGAAGGTCAAGGGTAGGGCTGAGTCCCCATCGAACGAATTCCGGTCTATTAAAAGGCTGAGCAAAATATACGTAGTGGCCGGCTTACAATTACGAATATTAAAATTGCCTTTCGGATATTAAATGATCATGCCTTGGATAATACCAGCCATCTCTTAGCTGTCAGTTATTGAGTGCCTACTATGTGCTAAGTGCCTTACATGGCTTCCTTCATCTCCACCAGCTGGCAAGTTAGTACCAGTCCCACTTTAACCAGTAAAAGGGCCGAGATTAAAACTGCTTGGGTAACTTCGGCCCCGGTCAACACTGGTAAACGGTAAGGCCTGTGCCCCCTCCAACCCACTTCTTAACTCGGGGTTCACATACCCCTAGGTCTACGGACGGGCTTCGGCGCCTCGCCCACGCAGGCCCTGCGTGCTGTACTCCCGGCTGACACTATTGCAAATGTCTAGCGCGAGGATCCAGGACTCTGGGTTCTCAAAAGCACATGTTATCGGAAGAAAGAAGAGTTCCCGGCCTACAGCCAACAGTGAACTAACTGCACAGCACCGGCGAGCGTGAGCCCTCCGGTTTACGGGGCCAGGACACGGACGCGAAGAGACCGACGATCCCAATCCTCTACCCAAGGCCCACATCCTCTAAAGCGCCGTCACCCTACGGATAACGGCGAAACTCGTGGGGATCGAGGCTACTGACCCCTCTCGCGTGGGAAACTGAGTCAGAAAGACCCGGGCGGCTCGGCTCGTCCTGCGCCCGCCCCGACTGCGCGCCCGGAGCCCACCGCCGCTGCGGCTCCGCACGCCAGACCCCTGGGCGCCCCCAAAGGCGGCAGGGGGGGCCCCGCCCCCGGCATCGCGGCAACGCCCGCCCGGCGGGTCGGGGACCGGGCCAGGCGGCCCCGGGCGCCCCGCCCCGGCTCCGGGGCCTCCGCCGCCCGCCTTCGCCCGTCACCCGGCCCGGGGCCTGCGGGCGTCGCGGAGGAGAAGGAGCCCCGGGGGCACTGACTCCCGCTCGGAACCCACCTGCCCGCCAGCTCGTAGGGGTGCGCGGCGGGGACACGGCGGCCGGCCGCCTCGTTCCCCATCCGGGGCGCCGGGGTCACGCCGGGGCCGAGCACTTCCGGGTCGGCCGCCGCGCGCGCTGCTGCCCCCTCGTGGCGGCCGCCGGGAAAGCCACCCCCAAACCGAGAGGCCCGGGGCGCGACCCCGAAGGCGGCGGCGAGGCTGGGCTGGCGGAGCAGGGACGAGGACGGCCGCGGGGACTGCGCCCGGGGAGAAGCCAGGCCCTGGCGGGCGGCGTCGCGGCCCCGGCGCCGTGCTCGGGCCGGCCCTCGTCTCGTGCCGTCGCCTGTGGCGTGACGACAGAACCGAGGCCCGGAGAGCGTGTGACTGGTCCAGGGCCACACGGCGGGGCGTCGTGACCCTTCCGCTGCGGGGTGTCGTTCTCTCCCTCTGCCTCCCAGGAGGGGCGAGGGCGGGGGACCCCGGGCCCGAAACGGCCGGGACCTCGGAAAGGGGGTTCCCCGAAACAGCAGAGGGCGGTGGACAGATGGGGGCGACGCAGAAGCCAAGGGGTACAGGAGGACCCGAGAGACGGGGACGCGAACGTCAGGAAACGCGCCTGCACCGCCGCACCGGCTGCGTGACGCCGCACGACAAGTCACGCTCTCTGAGCCGCCACTTCTTCATCTGTGAAACAGACGCAACGCCGCTGGCCCTCGGCCGCTTCGTGGCGACTCCGAAGGGCCAAATGTAAATCATAAAAATGTTTCGGAACGTGTTGACTGCCCCGCAGCTGCCCTTAGCCTGCTCTGGTCATTTAATGATGGCCGTGGTCGAGGACGACGAATTCTACAAAATGACCTCTTTCTGTTTCTCTCCAGGCTTCGGTTCCAAAGTTTGACAAGATCCCTTGGTTTAGCGAGGCCAGCCTGGTAAACAAGCCATTAGTGCTCAGCCTCCCCAAAAGGTAACAGCTGGGCCCTTGGGGGCCACGGTAGCAAGAAAGGGCTCACAGAAGGTGATTTCCTAGGAGCAGGAGGTGGGGGATTTGCGGAGGGATGCAGATGTCCGTGGAGAAACCCAAGTCAAGCGCTCAAAAAGCAGGAATGGCCCGGGCTTGGCAGACAGGAGTGAGCGCTGAGTGTAGGCTTGGCTGGAGGGGCTCAGATCTCGGGTACCCCCCTCTGCCACCACCCCTCCACGATCAAGAAGACTTTCACCCTTGGACACCACCTCTCAAAACACTTTCACCCTCCACATCGTCGTACCTTTTCTCCTCTGGTGCAGTTTGAAATTTTCCAATTTTAACCATCGAAAGTCTAGAACCACGAAGTCCTGTCTTCCTAGAGCAGCCACGGCCTGTGTGTGACTTTGAGACCAGCCTCCTCCGATCTCACCCGTCCTGGCCCTTCCCAGCGACCTGCTGTGAAACACGAGGTTGTGCTTTTCAAAACCGGAGGGACCTGGGCGAGGGGGCTTTTCGGTGGCGCTGCCACCTGAAATTACCGTGTTTCCTCATTCCTTCCCCATTTTCGATCCCTGGGTGTGGTGAGCGGAGAGGGAGGGGGAGTGTGAGGTACCGTGCAGGTGAGTGGGAGAAATCGGGGGAGACGGGAAGGGCGGCCAGGAGGCAAGGTGACCTGAAAGGTTGGCTCCCTGGTCTGTGCGCAGTTTGCTAGAGCAGTGTAGTCCCTAGAGCTGTTCCTCCTGTTTGTGACTGTCACGTGTCCCCCTGCCCATAGACAAGTGACGCTTTGTGGGGGTCACTCTCTCCACTTCCCCACTTCCAACGACGGGCACCTTTGTTTCGTCTGCCGCACCTTTTAAAAACCGCGTTCTCGGTAAGCGGCAGTATTACATATTTTCAGAGCATCTGTGAAGGGGCTGGTGTTTGGCCCGTTTATTTTTGCGTAACTCTGAGCATATCAAGTGGAATAGCTAATGTCTGAGTATAAAACAGGCAGAGATTCAACAACCCCAGGGCCTCGTTCGTGAAATAAAAACTCAGGGCACGTAGTTCTTATTAAGAGCTGTTAGGGTGAGTGGTGACAGTTTAGCGTCTTTTAATTGGGGCCGGGGCGCAAATGCACATACCAAGGACAGTCAGATGGCAGAAATGAGCAGAGCTGGCCGAATGGGGACTGTGGTGAAGGGGAGGTCACCTCCGTGACAGAGGGGACAGCTCTCCCTCTCTCCCGTCAACGTCGCCTGCAGGTATGTGACTCTAGTCACCAGATCTGGTTTTTCTCACACCAGAAATCTGGCTTTCTCTGTGACATGGCTAGTGTTGGACGTCTAAATAGGGTGACTGACACCCGCATCCCATCCCTCCCCGTGCCCTTTAGCCCTGCCCCGCAGCCAGGAGCAAAGCACCCTGTGCCTGGCTCTCCCCCCAGCTCCCTTGTCCTCTGATTACATTTGTTTGGTAGAGGGTGGGATGGGAGCGGGGCACAGGGCAGGGGCTGGGACAAGGCCACCCCAGAACACGACTGGTGCCTCCGAAGCTGTCCACTTTCTCAGCCAGGTCCTGCGTGTCCAAGGGGCCAGTCGGGAAGGCGAGGGGTTGCCTTTTCCTCCAGCCGGCCAAGCTCGAGCTGGTCGCAAGGAGCAATCCCCTGAGGTGGTCAGTGACGCCCCGCTGGGCAGCAGTCTGAATCCTTGTTAAGAGAAACAGCGCCTACCTGCCTCACGGGGAGTCCAGGACACTGACTGGAGAGCACCTGTAGGTGCCCTGAGTTTTCGAGGGACAAGGCGGGAACACCAAGTCTTTCGAAAGGGCAGTTGGTTTAAATATCGACAATTCCTAAGGGTTAGAAACTCCTCATCTGGCCAAAGCCCTGGGTTGCAAGCTGCTTATTTCCGGCAGACCCCCTGAGAGCGTGTAGGAAGGTTCCACGTGTGCGTTGCGTGATGCTGCCTTGGACGAGCAGTTCTGACGCAGAACAGTCTGCAAAGGACAAAGGAACATCGGGTGGCATGAGCTCAGAGCCGCGAGCTCTGGGAACACACCTGGGGGCTGGAGGAGGCGGCTCTGAAGGCGGGTGTCAGTACTGACCCCCGGCCTCCGAGGAGGACGCACAGGTTGGCCTGACTGTGCCGAAGCCACACTCATCGTCAGTCTCAAAAGCCCCTGTCACACCGAGGTCCTGTTATTTGGGATTGCTGCGTGCGTACGCATTGCACAGTGGGCCCTGCTTTCTCCTGCTCAGCGTTTGGGTGTCAAGTCCAAGGCAGGCTGTCCACGTGGCAAAGACAGAGACATGAGGGCCGGGGCCAGCACCTCTCCGCTGTCCCAGGGCCCAGGGGATCTGGGGCGAGGGGGAGGGGTAGGCAGAATGAAACCATGATGCCTCCTGAGCCCCTGACTCCTTCCACGTGGCTTGTTACAAAGAACCCATGGCGGCGAAGGCTGTCCTCATTGGCAAGGCCAGGCGCTGGGGCGAGGGGGTGGGCTCATTCCAAGTGTCCACTTCTTGGGAGCGAGGGGCACACATGGTGTCATACACCTGGGCAGGTTACGATGACCGGGCCCGCTGCGCGCCCTGGCCCTTACACTGTAATACAGCGAGCCACACTCGGGCGGGTCACCCTGTGAAGACAGCTCGTGTGACCCCTGCAGTGTCAGTACTTCCCCTGAGGCTGAAAAGAATGTTCCAGAGAAAAAGTGTGGTTGGAAGAAATGGGTGGGTGATGTCTATGAGCAGGGCTTCCAAGACAGCAGGCCAGGCACGGAAGGACGACACCTGTCAAAGATCAGTAACTGCTACGCGGGTCTTTTCAAGGAGGTCTGGCGTGTTTCACCCATCACACATCTGCTTCGTGAGCCATTTTTCCTCCTTCAATTTGTACGCTGTCTCTGACAATCCACAGCTGGCAGTGCTTATTCAAAAAAAAAAAAAAAAAGGGCAGAGAAGGCAGAGTGACTTGTGAAGGCACAGCCGGCCCCCTTTGAGAGCTCCGGAATGGCCCGAGCCCTCCAGGACTGGGGGGTGCGCTCCAGGGGTGGCCAGCGGGTTCTCTCGGAAACAACCCAGGTCCTGGGTCTGCCAGCTGGAGACGCCGGGTCTAATTCGCCGTTGTTTCAATTACTCAGATCTCCCGATGCCTCCGCCACTTTTCTGATTTCATCTAAGAAGAACATGAATTTGCCAATTTTGTTTCAAGCTCCAGATGGCTTACCTAAGGTACTCAAATTTTTCGTAATTGAAAAAAACCCCATAGCAGTTCTAGGGGGACACGGAATGTGATGCCAAGGCGCCTCCTACCTCCGGTCGGCGTTCAGCAGGTATTTGCTTCATGCAATGAGTGAGCCCCACCCCCTCATTCTGCCTGCAGTGCTTTAGGGCTCCCGTCCACCAGAGCTAAGAATAAAGCATGAGGTTAGGACCAGCGAAAAGGGAAACCCCAAAAATTCATGTCGAGGACTCTGCCCAGAGGTCTTTAGAGACTGCGGCTCCGCTGGTGCCCGGAGCCAGCCCCCAGGCACCTCCTGGCTGGGCGAGAGGTGGAGGAGGAGGCTTCCATAACTACCTGGGCAGGTGAGAGGCCCACCTTCCGCCGGCTCCGCTGCAGTACCCGTAGGCGGCCACTGGATGGCAGCCGAGAGCAACAGCCGGCCCGATGGGCGGAACCAGAAAGGCGGGTCTCTGGGCGAGTCTGGAGGTCACGAGTCCTCTGCTCTGAGTAAGAAGAACTCAGGTACCTCATCCGGACCCCGACTCCGACTCCGACCCTGACCCTGACCCTGACCCTGCCGGGGGCCGACCCATCGCCCGCGTGTGTGGCGGGGGAAGGTGGGGATGCGTGGGGCGCGAAGGCAAAATTTTACCTTTACGCCTTAGGGTTTTCAGCTGGGCCTGAGGGTTAAATTGATGAGGATGAGTCAGCAGGAGACAAGCATATCCGTTTATTTACGATAAGTTTTCCGGGGCACGGGAGCCCTCGTTAGGAACCGGAGACCCAAAGTGGCCAAACCCAGATGCGTTTATACTGGCGGAGCACAGAGGGGCGGCGGGAAGCGCTGGACCACGTGGGGCGCTGCGGGGAGAAGCTTCTCCGCGGGTCTGTTTGCGGGAGCTCTCCCCGCCCCACCTGCCCGTGCTGGATGAGCGGGAGCTTGCGTTCCTCCTGGCAGAAGGCCTCGCCCACCTGCGACGTGCGGTTTTCTCTCCTTTTAGGAAGAAAAAGGGGGCCCCTCTTGCACCTGCTGTTTTTATTAAGTGCCTTTAGCTCAAATAATCTTCTGCCAATGTGGCATGTTTGGGAGAGGCGCACTGCCACCCTCCACAGGGGACCGGGGAACCCTGTTCTGATGGGACACTTGGCAGATACGGCAAGTCAGGTCCCTGCCTGTCACACAGACACAGCAGACCTGAATCTCATCCTCAGAGTCACCTGCAAACGTGAAGGCCTGAGCGTGTCCGCTGTGAGGTAAACACACAGCTGCTACTTTCTGGAAAAAAAAAAAAAACGATGCCGTGTCTCAGGGGAGTAAACTGCACTGTGGACTCTTACCCCCTGAGTCGGGGACCCGCCGAGAGCTGCTGGTGACCCCACAGCCACCGGAGGTCTTGTTCCCTGGGCACAGTACAGAGGTCCTGCCACGTGGTGCCCTTCGTCTTCACCGTCACAGGCCAAAGGGCAGAACGTGGCCCATCCGCAGTCTGGGTGGCGTCCACTCTGCCCAGGAGCTGAACTGGGGCCAGGGCAGGGGCCATGTGTCTGGGGCAGCATTCCCTGATGAGCAGACAGACAGACAGACAGGAAGCAGAGGCCCAGAGACAGGAAGAGGGAGCAAACAGCAGAAGCTGAGAGACACACAGAGAGAGAAGGGGACAGGAAAAGTCAGGGCCCACGCGAGGACAAACAGGAAGCGGAGGTCGCCCTGTGCCAGCCTCACTGTGGGCGGCTGCTCGCTCAGGACCCTCACCCGCCACACCGGCCTCCACTGTGGCTCCTCGGCCGAAAACCAGGGAGTGTGACGAAACAGTTGGATGACTGAGCACCAGGGCCGGGAGGGGCAGAGGGGTGGGGGCGTCGGAGGGCAGCAGGGGGAGACCCTGCACCCCTCTTCCTCCTCACTGGGGTCGGATGTGACCGACCCCAGTCCTGGGGGTAAAATGCCACCCTACTGTCTCCACCCCTGCCCCCACCCCCTCTCTCCTCTCGGGTGGGTGGGGGGTGTTGGTCCAGTCTACTGAGTCAGAGTAAAGAGGAGAGTGATTTATTGTGCTTTTAGCAGACCTGTGACAAAACACCCCGGCCAGCGACATCTGCAGAGACATAGCTGGGAAAGTACACAGAAGGGCGACCTCCAAGTTTTTCACCACCGAGGACTGTCTTTAATATTTCTGTCGTTGGCTCTCAGTGTTTGAAAGCTCTCGACCACCACAGGGACTGCCTTGTATACATACGCCTACGTTCTCCTCCTGTTTATATCGATCCAATTACACATTCAGGGTTTTGTTTTTTTTTTAAAGGAAGTAGTAACACCACTGGCCTGAGACTGATGCGATAAAAAGCACATTTAATAAGTCAGGACGGCAGGTGCACAGCTGTGGCTTATCTTGTGTATGTTTGAAGTTTGCGCTGTAAACAGGAACCGAATTTTTTAAATGGCACCCATCCATCCAGCCAGCTTTATTGTTTAATTGAGATGGCTGGTACTTTCAGAGAGCAGGAAAATGTTTAATTATTATAGAGTTTTTTTGTTTTGTTTTTTGATTATTGAAAATAGTTCTCTGACCACCATTTTTTGGCTTCTAAGGGACATGGGCGTCCTTGTGCCGTCGTATGGACCCTTAGAGTTCACAGTCCCCTGAGGAAAGGTGGGCTTCCTTAGACCTCTGATCCGGAGAGCCTTCGGCTGACCGAACGAAGTAGTTGAGCTATTTGACAAATATCATAACCTCTCTGGGCCACAATTTCCTCACTGTGAAGGAGCTGAGCTAGGTGACCTGTGAGGCCTCTCTCAGCTAAGGCAGGGGTGGAAAGGAGGAAGGAATAGAGGGGTCAAAGGCCAAGAAGGACAGAGGCCCCTCAAATCGTGCTTGTGGTGGCTATTTTTAAATTCACCATCTGGTGCTTACGTTTTCAGTTTTTGTTATGTGGACAGAGGCGAGAGAAATAGGGAGGGGGAGAGAGACATGTTTTTCTGTCTCTTTACCAAAAACTCAGGAGGCCGAGGACTTGGGCTGCAAGCCGGATCTTGGCGACCTCGGCAGACACTGACTCAGATATTAGGGTGTTCCCAGCTGTGAGATGTGGAGAGCAGGCCCTGGCTTCTGGGGACAGACGGCAATCCTCATCAGACCTTGGCCAGGCCATGAGAGGCTGTTCTCACTCTCCCATCACAGCTGTCATCTGCCGTCCTGGGGACAGCTGCTTGGGGAAGGAGAAGCCCCTTGACATTTCCAAGCCTCAGTCCCTGGTGGCTCTGACGCCTGATAATACAACCAGGGGCCCGCAGTCTGAACCACTGGCCGGTCCACCGTCCATCCCTGCCACCGCCGCTGAGCTGGCCCACGGGAACCAAGAGTGAAAGGGAAGTTGGCAGAAGGAAGACACCTTGGTTTTCAGGGCTGGAAAGAAAGCAAGACGGGCGGGGAGAGCTGAGGCCAGCAGAACGTGGCATCCCACCGTTTGCATCAGCTTCCTGCAGACCGCCGGGCCTCACTTGCCCGTCATGCTGCTCCCCTGTGGCGTCAACGCCTGCCCCCACCCCCGTGCCTTCGCCCGCCCTCCCAGGGCAGAGGCAAGGAGCAGCTCTTCTCAGAGGTGAAGCGTCACCTGACAGCGCGTCTCAGGCGGAGTCCCTGCCACATTCCTGGCAGAGACGACGGGAGCCACACAGCAAAGGCTGGTTTTCACCTCTCCCTGTAGAGCGGGCAGGATGAGAGCCTGCCTGTGTCTTTTTGGCCTCGGAGCCCATCGGCACCGGGGGTGGGAGGCCCAGAGAGCTTATGTGACTGGGACGTCGCTCAGGGAGCCAGGCCTGGAACCACGCAGAGTGGGCCACAAGCAGTGTCCTTCCCTAGCACGTCGTGCGGGATGGATTTGGCGCCCGCGGTGTCCCGTGACACTCCGCTAAGACAGCGCGGTCATCGCGATCTTCACGCACACGTGTCTTGTGTTTTCGGTGTTTGCACACGGTAGTGTGCATGTTGGTTATGTGTGTGTTTATTTACAGCTGGTGGTTTAAAATGCTTATGACTCGTTCGTTCATCCGGCTTTGTCGCATGCCTACTGCATGCAGGACTGTGACAGGAGCCGGGAGTACAGAGATGTGTGAGGCCTGTTCTCGCTCTTGAAGGACTGACTGTCAGCGGGTTGGAGAAAACAGACAGACGGAAAAGCTGTGCGAGCTCCGAGCTCCGGGCGGAGTGAGCCAGGCCGGCCCCCCACCCGGGCCGGGGCCCGCACAGCGGCGGGAGAGGCGGGAAGGTTTTCTGAGAAAGCAGCGCCCGAGTTATGTCTGCAAGGGTGAGGCACTGACCGGACCAGGAAGGACGGTGCCTAAGACAGTCCACCCTTCAGGCCCCACGAGATGACAGCCATCAGGACCGGGGGACTCCGGAGCCGCTTTCACTTGCCATTAGCCGGGCTCACTCCTGCCGCGCACCTTGCAGATCTTCCCAATGTGTTTGCTGCTGGCTTTGCCACGGTCTCTGTTTCCACCGTGTGGGGTCTTGTGGTGTTCTCATGCAGAAACCGGAAGTCTAGGAAAGGGGGAGGAGGCGACGGATGGCAGGAAAGACAAGGATCTGCTTGTAACTACTCAGGACCACCCTGCCCGGGGGTCTCCCGTGCGCACCTCCGCCTGGCCCCTGTTCCTCAGCCTCGCGGGCCGAGTGCAGGTGCCGCATCTGCAGGCCCCTCCTGACCCCCCTCCCGCGGCACGTGGTCGCCCCTTCTCTGAAGGCCCAGACCTTTCATTGCTGCTTCTCTGATACCTCGTGCGGCCAAGCTCCAGTCACGATTTCGGGGAGGCCTCTGCGTCTGGGACCCCGAAGCCTGAGGGTCGGAGGGAGGAGCACAGCCCCAGGCCGCGCCGCACCCCCCAAGGTGTGGCAGAGGGCTCAGCCCCGGGGGCTTCCTCCTCCTCATTCCGCCCTCCGCCCACCGCACAGCCTGGCTGTCCCCACCCTGCAGAGCTAGATCTGCTCTTCCTGCTCCTCACGCCTCCCCTCCCGGGCAGCAGGCGGGTCAGGCACAGTGTGCGCTCGCTGGGGAATGGCAGGAGAAGGCCCCGTCTGTGGGGATGGGCTGCCGCCCCTGTGCCCCGCCCCCCGATAGTCTGCTCTTCCCGCGAGCATGCCTCACACCGATGGCGATGAGTGGGGACGGGTGGCAGGGACTCCCCAGACAGGGCAGCACCCTCAGGCTGCCGTTCGCTCCAGCGAGCAGGCAGGGCGCCCCCACTCCCACTTGCCCAGCTTGGGGGGGAGGGCTCTGCTCCACAGAGGTGGGGCGCGCCCAGGACCCACACTGCAGCTTAGGGCTCAGCTTGTGCTCGCAGGAGGTGCCGGCCAGCGCCCGCCGGAGACCTGCTCTCTGGCCGGAGCTGAGGCCTGAGGGAAGGGGGCAATCCATGTGGGGGATAGGGGGGCAGCGGAAGGGGGCGATCCGTCGGGGGACCAGCGGAAGGGCTGGGGAAGAGGAGTCGCCCATTGGTTTTTCTCAGGCCATCGGGCGTCCTCGGCTGGTCCCCGTGGTGGGTCCTTCGTATCAGATGGGGGAAGTGTGCCCCCTCTGGAGTACAGCCTCTCAGTCTGCATGCTCAGTGGATTGTAATCTCCAGCCCTGTGCTCCTCTGCCAGATGGCTTTTACCTGCACCTCTGTGCGTGGCCCGAGGCCACCAGCTGATCTGTGGCTCAACCCCTCCCCACTCCCGCCTAACCCCTTTCTGCACCTACCAGCTGCAGTCAAGTTTAGATTCAACGTCCAGCCGAGGTGGGGCCAGGACCAGAGTGTCCACCTCTGTCTTAGGGAAGGAATGACCGTGGCCTCTTTCACCCTTTCCCACTAATATGCTGCCCCAGATACCACGCCATTTCCTGACTCTCTCTGTCTCTCTCCAGGCCAGGAGGAGCCAGAGTGACCCCATGCTGATCAGGAACAAGCCGCTGTGCTCCAAATGCCGAGAAACAAAAATGGTAAGCCAGGTGGATGACAGAGCTGGGCACAAAATAAAAGGCATCTCGATTAGGAAGGAAGGCATAAACTACATTTGCAGATGACGTGATCTATGTATAGAAAGTCCTAAGAGTTACACACACACACACACACACACACACACAGTTAGATCCAGTAATGAGTCCAGCAGCATTATGGAACATAAGATCAATACACAAAAGTGACTTTTATGTCTGTACGTTAGCAATGCACAATCCAAAAACGAAACCGAGGAAACAATCCCAGTTACGATGGCATCAAAAATGAAAATACTTAGGAACGAATATAACAAAAGAAATGTCAGACTTACACATCAAAAATGATAAAACATCGTAGAAAGAAATTAAAGAAGACCTAAGTAAATAGAATCCCCCTGGTCATGGGTCGAAAAACTTAATACGCTTAAGATAGCTCCCTCAAATCGATTCACAGATCCAATACAATCCGTCTCGAAAAGCCAGATGCCTTTCTTGCAGAAATGGACAAGCAGACATTAAAATTCGTATGGAAATGCAAGAGATGCAGAAGAGCCAAACAATCTGGAAAAAGGAGAACAAAGTCGAATCACACTTCCCGACTGAAAAGCTTCCTACAAAGCTGCAGCGGTTAGGCCTTCGTGGTCCTGGCACAAGGGTGCACGCGTGGATGGATGGAATGGAATCGAGAGCCGGGAAATAAGTTCTCACGCTCATGAACAAGCCATTTTTGGCAAGGCTGCCAAGACAGTGGAATGGGGAAAGAATAGTCTTTTCAATAACTGATACCAAGACAACCGTAAATCCACGTACAAGAGAGTGAAGTCGTACCCTCCCTCACGTCATGTACGAAAAAGTCATAGTAACTCAGAATGAATCAAAGACCCAAGTGTCAGAGCCAGAACTGTGAAAGTCTTAGAGGAAAACGTAGGCGTAAATGTTCGTGACCTGGGATAAGGCGATGGCTTCTTCTGTGCGACACCAGAAGCCCAAATGACAACAAAACGAAATAAATTAAACTTCATCAACATTAAAAACTTTTTGCTGCAGAGAACACAGTCAAGAACGTGAGCAGGCAGCCCACAGAACGGGAGACGATATTTGCGACTCCTAAGATGAGGGACTAGAATTCAAAATATATAAAAAGCCTTTATAGCCCAACCAAAAGACAAACACACCGATTTAAAAATGGGCGAAGATTTGAATAGACGTTATTCCAAAGATTTACGAATGGCCAACGAGCACGTGAAAAGATGTACAGCGTTAGTCATTAAGGAAATGAGGACTGAAACCGTAATGAGATTTTATTTGACACCCACCAGAAAAGCCGGACAGTGACAAGTGTTGGTGAGGATGTGGGGAACCTGGGCCCTCAGACACTGCTGGTGGGAATGTACGACGGTGAGCTGCCTTGGAAAACGGTTGGGCAGTTCCTCAAAAAACTTAAACAGAGAGTCGCTATAACCCAGCAATTTCGTTCCTAGATATATACCCAAGAGAATCGAAAACATATGTCGGAACACAAACCTGTACCTGAATGTTCATAGCAGCATTATTCGTAATAGCCAAAAAGCGGAAATGACCCTAGATCAGCAGTCGATAAATACATTAAAAAATGTGATTTGGTCTATGCGGTGAAATATTACTCAGCCATGAAAAGGAAGTGCTGATACATACTGCAGCCTGGATAAACCTTGAAAACATTGTGCTAAATAAAATTTTAAAAGACAGAAAAGGCCACGTGCTGTATCGATTCCACTTTTATGAAGTGTCCAGAGCTGGCAGATCCGTACAGACAGAAAGCGGGACACGAGTCCCGAAGGCGTGGGGCAGAGGGACAGGGGTGAAGGGCTTCTTTTCAGAGTCACGAACATGTATGTTCTGGAAGTAGATGGCGATTGTGTACACCTTTGTGAATATTAAAAAAACACCGAATTGTACACTAACATGAATTTTATGGCGTGTGAATTATATCTCAGTTAAAAAAAATCGGTAAAAGTGTAAAATGGATGAACATTCAGAAAAATCCCGAGTAGGACCGGCTTGGGTAACTCCTCATGCTTCTGCGTTCCCCCGGGCCAGGATCTCTGTTATCCAGCGGGGAAGAAAACACCCCCTCGGAGTGGTGCGAGTCACCAGGGATGGTTGTCTGAAGGGTACACTCAGCGCTTTCCAGTGGGCTCCGCAGTGGCTTCATTCAGTCGCTCATCTGATCAAGAAATGTTTCTTCACCAGGCACTTCGTTAGGGACCTGGAAATACAAAACTAGAGACGTGGTGTGAGCCCTCAAGGAGCCGAATGGCTCTGAGGGAGGCGGGGACACTCAGCAAGTGAATGCAGTGCAGGGGTTGTGCGTGTTCTGACAGAGGAAGCCTAGGGAACAGTGAGGTCACAAGCGAGAGGACTCGCGGAGTCGAGTGTCTGTGAGAAAGTAACAGTTAGCCTGAGACCCGAACAATTGGGGCAGGGGGTGAACCAAACAAAAGGAGTTGGAAGGCTTACTGATCGTGAGGTGCCTAACTTCAGAATCCGATCGCCAGGGAAGAACGAAGACCTTATGACTTGAGGGGGACAGGGTGGTCCCCGCTGGTTGATCCATATCACAAATGGTGCACGAAGGTCTGCTCAAGTCTGCGGAGGTGGACGCTACCTGTGTGGGTGGGGACGCGGTTTGGGGCAGTGTTCTAACCAGACTTTCTGCCTCACGTGCAGCCAAGAACCATGATGATCCCAGATGATCTGGAGCTGTCCTTTGAGAATCTACTGAGTCATAAGTAAGTCGAAGGTTTCGATTGCGACATGACTTTAATTCCGATTATTTTCCTTTGGGGACGCAGGACAGTGGGTGGAGAGACACAGTGAGCAGGATGCGGAGGGGCTGCCTAGGCAGTGGGCTTCTCGACTGGCTTCATTTCCCAGTTAAACCGGGTAGACCCAAAACGTTGTTTTCACCTTTTTGCTTGAACAGCTGTTGACACTACTGTAGAAGGTTTTTCGTCCTTTCCGCCTTCACGAGAACAGTACAGGGAACAGGGCAGGAGGCTTCTTAGTCTCCTAAGAACTAAACACAAGTTCTCCACGTGGGTGGCAGATGGCACTCGCAGGATACCCTCAGTCCGTGGGGAGACCGGACACCCCCTGCTACCTTCTAGTAACTAAAATTCCTGTTATCAGTTTGTCGGTGGTTATCTGCCGCTTTCTTATCAAGATCAGGTTTATCAGAAATAAATCCAGGCAGAATTTTAGTTAGTTGGATTTTAGGGTTTTTTGTTTTTTGTTTTTT
>CM053517.1:3485241-3500586 GCA_028627145.1 Eidolon dupreanum
ATTTCTTCCTGTGACCGTAGCAGGTGCCCCTGGCTCTTTTTTCAAAGCTGCCGACGTGGGACTTGTCTCTCTCTGCACAAAACCCTTGAAGTACCTGGTGACAGGGCCCACATTCCCCTTCGTCTTTTTAAGCTTAGGATCCCCAGGCTCTTGGCCAGTATGACACGGCTCTGTCATCCGCTCTGCCCCCTGCCCCCGCTCACCCAGCGCCCCGTAAGACAAGACACCTAGAGCGAAACTCAGACTGCAGCTGCGGCCTGGCCAGGTGCGGCTCCCTCCTGCTGGATCACCTGCTCCCAGAAGCGCAGACCGAAACGGTTGCTAACGGCCGCATCACTTCCTCCTCTCACATCGATTCGCCACCGACTAAAGCCTTTTTGTCCCTTTAGTGAGAATGGCTGTTCTGTCAGCTCTCCTCGAGCAGCTCGTTTTTTAAAAATCTATATGCGTGACCCTGGATTCTTTCACACTACGGCCTCTCTAGCTAGAGTCCAGCTGGTGACCAGCTTTCCGAGTCTCGATTCTGTCAATCACCAGCCTTCCCAAGTCTGATTCGCAGGACGAGGGTCGGGAACCCAGCTCCAGGCACGACTGAGCGCCTGGATCGGGGATTCCTGGGGGTCTCTTCTTGAACTTATGTTTTATTATGAAGACATTCAAATACACGGAGAAGTAGAAATAATAGCACAAAGAACACCCGTAGATCCTCCACCTAGAGTCTACAGCTGTCAATATTTTGCCATGGTTCCTCCGTCTACATTGCTGTTTTGCTGAACCATTTAAAAATGAAGATACTATGGCATTTTACCACTAAGTAGTTCAGCGTGCAGGTCCAAAAAGAAGATGATTCTTCAAAGGATAACTGTGATCACACTTGACAAAAAAAATGAATAATGATGCCTTGCTGTTATCTCCACTTAGTCCATGTTCGAGCCCCTCGTGTCGTCCCCAGCACAGCTGTTGCGGCTGGTTTGTTCAAAGTCAAGTCAAATCAAGGATGACACATTGCATGGTGGCCCCTTTTAACCTAAAAAGCTATACCCTAACTTCCTTTTTCATGACATTCACCTGTCCAAGACACCGAAATAGTTGTTAGAAAACCTCTTTGAACACTGGCCCTCTTCGTGGAGTTAATTTCATAGGGTGCTATCAAGCAAGGACCATTCGTTGAATAATTATTAATTTTTATTTTTCATTAATCAAATTCACGATCTAACACTCTTACCCTATTGGGTTGATATAATCACACGGATAAAGCCAAAATTGTGATATTTCATAGTAGTGTAACTTTGGTCAAGTTACTGAACTTCTGTGAGCCTCGATTCCCTGTGCAATATAAAGAGGATAAAAATATCTGTTTCACTAAGAGCAGCACATACACTAAAAACGGAAGGATAGACTATTAGTACGGCCCCTGCACAAGAATGGCATGCAGATGCATGAGGTGTTACATATTTTTAAAGCTAAGCTCGTGTGTAGATTTATTAGATATTACAAAATGTCTCTTCATAAGAGGCTGCTAACTTATATCACCACCAGAAGTGTATGCAAGTGACTGTCGCCCCCAGCCTCGATGATAATCGCAACCCTTTTTATTTTTTAACTCATTTTAGAAACGAGAATTGGATCTTGATATCATTGAAATCTATTTTCCTCCGATTACGAGATTGTACATGTTTTCATGTGTAAGGGCCATTTATATATTGTGAATTGTCCATTCAGCTTTGAAACCTACATTGCTATCATGACCCATTCATTTTTAAAGAACAAACTAATTATCCAAAGGACAAAAAAAAAAGTATAAGGATTGATACAGAAGTTCTCAATGTTTCCATCTAGCGTCTCTGAGCACACGAGAAAACCTTTTCTTTCATTTAACAGTTGACGATCATACTTTAACATTTGTCAGACTGATAGGTATGCTGGCTAAGAGGGTGGTCAGGCGAGCATTTCTTACACAGTAACACGCTGAACACCATGTAACACCACCACCACGTAAGAGGGGTTACTGAGCCCGTCATACGAATGAGGAGGTCAGATCTCACCAACGTGTTCACTCCACGTAGGCAACTGAGCATAGGTCTTTCTGAGCACGTGGCTGAAACTCCTTCCCTCCCTTACTCTGACTCTGACTGTGAACAATGAACCTTGTTAGAGTTAAGCTCAAAACAGCAGTTTCCTCTGTGGAATCCTCTACCTTCTGAGGGATAAAACTGGCTGCAAATCAAACAGAACCAAGCCTCATCTCGCTGGGCTTTTCTGGGGAGGGAAATGCAGTGTGCTTGCTCTGGGGAGAGGGGGTCGTGGGGGAGGCCTCTGGTCTCTCGGCCTGTTCAGCAGCAGGTCAGGGTGATTGGCATGTGTCATGCCTTTGGAATGGGAAGGCAGGGAGGGGCCAGAGGGGGGCCAGGTGCTGGCATGAAACTTGCCCACCAGGATAGACAGGCTTTGGGAGGGGGACGAGGGGACGGTGGAGGGCAGGAAGGCAGGCTGGACCTAAAAGCGTGGCAAAGACAGTGAATGGGCCTTACACCAGGCAGCCCCGGTGTCTCGAGCCCTAACACAGCGGGGAAGGCGGAGGGAGGCCCTTGGAAGTGTCAAGGGCTGGAGTTTGCATCTGGCAAGTCCGGTTGATCTGTGGATAAAACCCAGGGTCCGAACAAGGTTCAAGGGGCTGCCCGTGAGAGGGGGCCTGGCCAGAGCGAGCCGGGGCTCAGTGAGGCCACAGCGTCATCTACCAAGGGGGTGGACTTAGGAATTACTCTCAATTGAGAAGTTTTTTGTGTATTTATATTTAAAATAAAACATGTTTGTTGTGTAACTAATGGAAAATCGTGAAAGTAAATCTAAGCAGTCTTTTTAGCTGGCTGTACAGAAACTAGGCTTTAGCTAGAAACTGTTAGCTATCTTTTGCATGTTGGTGATTTTCAAGGGTGTTGTGAAATTTTTATGTTAAACAGAAGAGGACATCGGTTTCAGTGTTGAGAAAGCTTTGGAAAGCAGACGTAAATAAGGGGTCCTGAGTGGGAACAGGCCGCCTCGCCCCGAAGGCGATGAGTCAGCTCACTGTGTCTCTCCGTTCGCTTTAATTCAATTCAAAAAGCATCCACTGAAAACCTAAGCTACAGTCATGGTGCCCTGTGCGGGGAAACAGCAGTGAGCTACAACTGTTTTCTGCCCTTGAGAAGCTGGTGTTCTAATTGGGCAGAGAGGTAGTCTGACAGGTAACAAGTGTTAGAAGTGCTTTAAGAGAGGTTTGGCAGGGTGGCAGTTGGGGTCTCTAACCTGCGGTAGGTGTGGGGAAGGCAGAGATGGTTTCCTAGAATTGTCCCTAAGCTAATTTTAAAGAGCACGTGGCTCCGTGTCTAGCGCACAGGGCAGCCTCTGAAGGGTGATGAACCGTCGTGGTCCTAAGCTAGGGCTCTGTACTGAGGCTGGCCGAGCACCCTCATCTGTTACAGTACTGCCGACCTACCTCACGGGGTCGCTGTGGGGAATAAACGAAGTAATTATGTGTCGTACCTTAGCCCATAGCCTTCGTTAACAAAATTAATTAATTTTAAATGCAGTGTGACCCGATGGATCCGTCATTGTTTGCAGGGTTGCTTCTGTGCTTGGAAATTCCCTTCTCAGACTTGTCTCAGGTCTCTGATTTCTTCACGTGTAGAATGTCATACAAGAGTCAACCGGGGGTGTTTTGTTAAGGAGCTGACAGCTAAGCGAGGAATGTGGCAGGACTGGCTTCAAAAGGGGTTAGCGTTCAACAAGAAGCTGTCTCAAGCCAATGCATTTGCTCTCATTCGTTCGTTCATTCATTCATTCATTCATTCATACATTCAGTCTTTGAGTTTCTGCAATGCAGCAGGCAGTGTGCTTTATGGAAGCCTTACAAAAATGATTCATGCATAGTACTTTCCTGTAGGAACTCAGTCTAATGAGAGAATCAGACGTGGAGACAAAACTTTACGCCACCATAGGATCCATATGACCGTAACGGCACGTGCAAAGTGCCTGCTTTGACGTGATGTGGCTGTGCGACACGCAGTACCTCGCTGGAGGAAAGCGTGATGCCGGAAGGCGGGAGGCTCAGGTGGAAAGAGACACAGCTGGAGCTGTCCCGTCATCCGGGCGAGGCTGGTGACTCTCAATGGCTTCCAGCTGAGAACACGTCTGGCTCTATGAGGGGAGCTCTGGACTGGAACGCCAGGGGACTTGTAAAGAAGGAGGAGAGACTTAAGATGTCACGTTTGTCCATGCT
Organism: Eidolon dupreanum; assembly: GCA_028627145.1. NCBI lineage: Eukaryota > Metazoa > Chordata > Mammalia > Chiroptera > Pteropodidae > Eidolon > Eidolon dupreanum. The sequence continues at coordinate 3,489,500 of CM053517.1, forward strand.
CCTCTCATCTCCTTTGTTCCGTAACCAAAGGAGGTTATAAAACGTAGGAGGGCTTTCTCCCTGGCCGGAGTGCCTGCAGGCCTGCCTGCAGATGAGAGGTCAGCCAGGTGGCCTTTCCGGCACCTTCCAGCTTTATGGTGTTCCAAATCTGGACGCTGAAAAAACTCATTCGACATTCAGCGGACATTTACACAGTGCCTGCCAAGTGCCAGAGGAGAGTCAGAATCCTCTTGGTGGCAAGTGATGGAAACTCGATTCATACCTTAAGACAGAAAGGAAAGTCCACTTGAGGGGCCCTGGGTTTTCTCCCACGGCAACCAAGCCACAAGATGGGCAGGGATGCAGCAGGCCCCAGGGAGCCCGGTAGCCGGGGACCTACGGGTGGGGAGTCTTTCTTTACCTTTCCCCTTCTTCCTGGGCGTTGTCTGTTTCCATGTGGCGGGAGCATCTCCTAAGCTTTGGGCCATGGGCATCTCCTAAGCTTTCTGGCTTATAGCTTTTGGCCACTGGAGTTCCAAGCCCCAGACTCCAGGACAAGGCACCTTAGCCCAGCGTGCAAAGTTACCTTATCATCACGCAATCAGTTGTGACATTAGGGTGGGATTAGATGAGAGCTCTGTGTAGACGAAGTTGTGGGGAGAGACAGACACAGTTTTCAAAGGAAGCAGGTGAGGCTGAGCCAGCAATACCATGTATACTCATTGTGGCACTGTGTGGGACACTTGTGTGGCAAAGGTGACTAAACCCTGATACCTGTAAAACCAGGGCGTCATCTGTCGTTGCACTACACAAAAATGCTGTCGATGACGTCCTCAGAACGTCTGAGCGAGGTGCTGCTCTGGGAGCAGCCGAGACTGGCCTCGCTCCCTGAGGAGGCTGCTCCATTCCCTGGGCACGAGGCACGACCCGTCTCTCCAGTTCAGAAGGTCGACCTGTCCCTTGGACTTGGTGACGACTGTGGAGGCGAAGGCAATAGCTGAGAAACTGGTTCGTCCACTCTTGGGAGTCTGAAAAAGAGGCCAGTATGACACTCTCGGGGCATAGATGGAGAGAAGGAGAGGCAGGCAAGGAAGGGGGAAAGCAGAAGCCTGCCATTCACGGAGCCGTTGCACGGCGAACCCGACCTCGTTCTCTCGCAGCCCTCCACGGCGTCCTCCACCCGGGAACGAAGACAGTCTCTCCTGCAAACACCGCGAGGGTGAAGCCTTTGGATCTGGGTCGCTCTGACCACGCACTGCCCTTTTAGCTCAGTGGCCCTGTCTGCTCAGCATTTCTGCAGAGCGGTGTCTCACTGGAGAGGGGTTATGAAACCCGATAAGCTATTCATGCCCTAGCTTTGTTTCTATGACAACCGATCCTCAAGCATTACAGTTGGGCCCTTACAGCTGACACCTTCCCAAGGGGGAATTTGTGTGTTTGGGGTAGGGATGGAGCTGGCTTATGGTCACAGAGCTGGCTTTTCAGGGGTTCTCCAAAGCATTGACATCTCTTTAAGGGATATTTCTGTTTTCAATGCTCAGAGTAATAGTTATTATTTCCAGATGACTCACAATCAAAATTCTGTGATTTCTTTCTTTTAGAAAATAGCCACAGCCCAATAACTCCTATGGGGAAGGGAGAAATTTTTCTCTACCCTTCTAGGTTTTTTTTGGCTGGTCTAATGATTACGTCATCATAAAACAGATTAATAAGAGAAAATAACCAAATTTAATTACACATGTATGTATGGGAACCCCACATACATGAGAGTGAGAGACGAAAAGGTAAAATGAGGTACATGTGACATTCTGAGCTAACGGTGAGGCGTGGCCCCTGGGGCTTCAGAGAGGAGGCAGATCATTGCAGGACAGTATGACGAGCAGATATGTTCAGTAATTACATGCTCACCCTACCACATAGATAGGTGGCTAAAATTATCCCTGGTAATGACTCTTATTATAGGAAGACCCCTAAGTTAAGGGACGGGCAGCAATTTCTCCTAAGCCCACAGGGCCTCACTTGCCTTCAGCTCAAAGTAATCCACGTGTCCAAGTAGCCCTTCTTGGGGAGGCCTGTTCTGAAACCCTCGACCCCTGAGTAGGCCTGTAACAACAACACAGGCTAGAATGTGCCTAGTCATTTGTTAGCCAAATGGGAAAGTAAGAGGAAGACATGAGTTGGCGACAACTGGCCCAGCCAGATGGCCCATGTCAAGAGTCCGCTCTCCTCTCTGTGGACTAGAGAGGCTGTCCAGCCTGGAGCACCCCGCGGGAAGGGTGACTTAGAGTGTCCCGCAAGTCAAGAGGTGCATCGGCGAGAGTCACAGAGGAGGGGGAGGTGTTTGGGCAGACAGAGGCACCCCCCTGCGCCGGGAGAATGTCATGCTCGACTCTGAGCCCCTCCACGAGGAGAGCCCACGACCCAGACAGCTCCCTGTGCCCGGCCAGCACGGCGCCTGGCACGGAGCAGCGCGGGCCATTTGAGCTGATTGACTGAATGAAAGTTGCATTCGGTATTTGTCGGCATCTCCCGGACTTACACGTGATCTGGGGCCTCCTTAAGCACAAGACCTGCCTTCTAAGAATGAAACAAATCTTTCTTTTCTCTTTTTCTTTTTTTACAAATCTTTCCTTTTATGTTTTAACGATCCCTCATTTACCTCGGGGCTGATTTTTCTTAATTGTGCTCCTCGTCAAGCAGGAACACGATTCAAAAAAACTGGCTCCATGTGAAAGAGAGAAAATGAGCTTCGAGTGAAACAGAGTAAAGGAGCAACTGTTTGGGGTTCTGCACACTGAGTCTGCCTGGGGATCCCCGTGGCTCCCCAGCAAAGCTCGGGACTGACACGGAGGGACGTGCCTTCGGGGAGGTCCTCAGGGAGGACCTGTGTGACCGCCACGGGAAGGCGGGTCTGTCACGTGGAGTTCCGGGTGCCCCCTTTCTGATCGGTAAACTCCCTGGACCACACGTAATTGAAATCTAGGGTCGTTCACCAAGTCGGACCTCTTGTTTCTGCATAAGAATTGCTGGAGTAAACTGGCTTAAAACTGAACAGCAACCAGGGAAAGATAAGCAATGAGAAGTAACATTCCTAACTGGGAAACACCAGCTTGGAGGTGGCGGCAGCTTAGTGGCCGAGAGCAGGGTCTCTGACGACGCCCCGGCTGGGTTTGCATCCTGACTCTTCCCCACTGCTGCTGCCGCCATGTGGCTCTGGGCAAGACTCTTGTGAGACCGAAATGCGTCGTATCAAGAAAAGTGTTCAGATATGCCTGGCACATAATAAGTGCTCCAGAAATAGCAACGAATCTTACTATCATTACTTTAAAATGCTTTCTAAATCGCAGTTCTAATATGGCCATCCTCCTGCTTGAGACCCTTCGGTGGCTCCTGGTTTTCCCACCAGGTAAACTGCGAGATCTGAAGCATGGCCTCCAGAGCATTCCGTGGCTGGTCTCCACTTACCCGTCTCCTGCCAGCCCTGCCTGAGCGACCCTAAGCTCCACATCCACCTGGAGCTCTCAGAAGGACCTTGTTCTCTTACATCTCTGAACATGTCCCCTTTCTTCTGCTTGAAACACCCTCTCCCCACTCAGCGGCCTGGATAATATCTGCTTGGCCCTAACATCGCCTCCTCCAGGAAGACGCCTCCCACGAGCGCCTACACGCCCGTGCTCTGCTGCGTCCCGTTTCCCACCATACTCAGCTGATGTTCTTTCCTTCCCGTTCTCCCCCCCTAGACCAGTGCTTCTGGGGGAGAGGAAATGGCATCTGGTTCTTCAGTGTATCCTCAGCACGTATCATAAAGCAGGTGTCCCCCAAAGCTTGCAATCTCAGAGGTGGAGCTTGAAACATAAAATTTCCTATAAGAATCAGCAAAGGTAAAGAGCCGAAGCCCACCAGGAACGTAAATGCAGCGAGACGGATCTGCGATTCCCTCACCTCCTCCCCCCGCACCCGCTCCTGCGCCCTCTCACTCGGGGGCCTGGATCCGTCCCTTGATGACTCTCGAGTGCTCCGTGAGAGAATGGCAGGAGTCACGTTCTCCCGTGGGCCCGGTCTTCAAGGCTGCCACCCGCTTCGCTTCCTATGGGGAACCACAGCACCGGCTCTGATCCGCAGCAGGAAGTTCTAAGTGGTCCCCGCATCGGGTCCTTTGAAGCCGATTACGGTTCTTAGGGGTAGGATCCATGGCTTTCCGTGGTCCAGACGATGCAGAGCCTGTCCTGGGACCAGCCAGCACGGGATCAATACCAACCAGTTGCCTTCGCCTTCTCTAAGAACCCTGGAGGGCCGCTATTGATCCTTTAAATGCTCCTGCGAGTGGCCTCGCCAGCCTGTCACACACTGATTGGGAAGGTGGTAGCTCGAGGTCACACAGCATCGGTGGCAGGAGGGGGCGGCCAGACTCCAGCTCCAGCCAGCAGGAGCCACATAACGCAAGTCAGCCCCGTGCACAGAACCGTGGAATCCAACTGGAGCAGGGTTCAAGCTAATGAGAAAACCACATATTTGAACAAGATTTAAGCATAAATAAATGATAAGTAGCATTTATGAAACCCCCGTGAACCCATTGCCAGCCATCAGGAAGTCACTAGCAAAAGCAAATGTCCCAAATTACCCAAGGGAATTACCCTACTGTGTTCCTTTGTTTTTCATGGGGAAAAAGAAAAACAAAAACCAAAAAATCCCTCAAGGATCCTTAGTAAAGTTTAGGAGAAGAGGAAGAAGAAGAAAACTACATCTAAAGAATCGGGCTTGATTCTTCTGCCATTCGGTAAAGATTTTATTTTGAGGTGAATTAGTTATAAGCTTCTGAAGCGACTTTCTTAGGACGTGTGATCATGGCAAGTGGAGGGACTTCAGAATATTTCAGTCTCAGGTGCAAATAGACCCAAAGCTTTTCCCCTCGACTCAGCAGTAGGCGAAAGAATGTTCAGGGAGCTTCTCAAAGTTAATGAGGTCTCTTCTGGTGCTGAGATCAAAAGTCACTTGTCATTATAGCTCTTATACCTACGACGAGGTCTGTCATTTAGTAGAGATGCTCAACAAGCTTTACTGAACAATTCGTGGGCGCCATGCATGTTTGGCAAAGGAATCATGGCCTCTTACTTTTGGTTCTCAAAAGAAAAGAAGACAGACCGAGTGGTAGCATTTGCCAATTTCCGTGGTGTAAATACTCCCAGCGAGGCCACTTCCAAGCTACCAGTGGCTTAACGACAAGCTCACAAAATTTCTACAAGTTTAACAATCGGCCCTCGTGCTTTGTGGCAGTACGTTCCTGGCTCTGTGTGTTCAGAGGCAGGGCTGTCCTGAGCACTTTCAATCTAGTTAGCCCCCAGAGGAAAAGGGGGTCCTGGATAAAGCCGGAAGTAGCTTGGGAACAGAAGCTCTGCAGTGCAATGTAGCCTCCTGCATAGAGAAGCACTCTGGCGGTGTCTTGTGTGAACTGTCAGGGGCCAGAATGTATTTCTGTCTCTCACCTGATACGAAGCAGATGCACATACAGCTCCCCCCACCCCTGCATGCTGCATGCCTCCTCCTCTAGCAAAGGACAAAGAAGCCTCAGAATGCACAAACCCTCCTCAACGGCATTCGTGTAAACAGGTAAAAAAAGCCTAATCCAGGTTTGCGTGTGCTCAAATCGCAGTTACCAGTTTAAGATGTCTTCATAATGTGGAGCTGAGACCAAAGAGGGTTATTTCTAACGACACAAATGCTTATTACATCAATACCAAGAACACTTTTCGTGCGTGTGTGGCAATCAGCGTCTTCCTGAGACAAACAGATCCTGCTTTCCTTTCTCCCGCAATTTCCATCACGCGTTTTCGTTAAAAGGTTTCTCCATTTCTCACGCTGCTAGATCAATAGGGGTGCCTGCTCCTGAGTGTGTAAGATGCGTGTCCTGTGATGTGTGTTTCATAGAGACACACATGCTCAGCCAGCGTGACTCCTTTCAGACAGTATATCCCCTACTATGTACTCTGCATGGATTACGACCTGCAAATGTCAAGGGGGGGATCCAAGAGATGAAAGGTCCTTGGAGGTCATTTTGCCCCACGCCAGACACCATAGCAGATAACAGAGGTCACTTCTTCAGGAGAAAAAGGTGTGTCTGGAATCAGGGCTGGGAAGGAGACTCACTTTTCATTGTGTGTGTGTGTGTATATATATACACATATATATGTATATATGTGTGTGTGTATATATATATATATATAAAATATATATAATGAAAAGTCCTCAAATATACATATATATACATATATATACACAAATATATACATATATATTTGTGTATATATATGTGTGTGTGTGTGTGTGTGTGTGTGTGTATATATATTTGCTCCTTTTGAAATTCATCCTGTTATATTTATTACCTATTCTAAAAAGTAAGTTAAACATCTTGAAAATGCCTTCGGAGTGAAGGAACTCGTGACCCCACAGAGTGGGCCATGGCGTTTCAGATGGCCGGCCTTGTGGAAAGTCATCCTGAAACCAGCCTCTGTATGGTTTCTGCTCTTCTACCCACCCCCCCACCCCGGAAGTACAGTCATACATCACTCCATGACGGGCATAAGTTCTGAGAAATGCGTCGTTGGGCAATTTCATTATTGTGCAAGCACCACAGAGCGCACTTACACAAACGTCATGGCACAGCCGGCTACACACCTTGGCTGCCTGGACAGCCTAGTGCTCTTAGGCTGCTGACCTGAACAGCAGGCTGCTGTATGGAATACTGTAGACAGGTGTAACACAGTGCTAAGTGTTTGTGCCTCGAAGCATATCGAAACATAGAAAAGGTATAGTAAAGATGCGGCACAAGAGATAAGCCATGGTTCACCTGTATAAGGCACTTAGTGTGAATGGAGCTGGCAGGACCGGAAGTTGCTCTGGGTGAGTCACAGAGAGAGCTGTGGGTGACTGTGAAGGCCGAGGACATTCCGGTACATCACTGTAGACTGTTAGGCCACACGAAATTCTTAAATAAATATTTTTCTTCCTTCAACAGTTAATTAACCTTTGCTTACCGTAACTTTGTTACTTTATAAACTTGATTTTTTTTAACTCGTTGACTCTTGTGATAATACTTAGCTTAAAACACAAGCACATGGTACAGTTGTACAAAAATATTTTTCTTTGTATCCTTATAATATTCTTTATATCCTTAAGTTTTTTTCCCTTCCTAGCATTTATTTATTTATGCTTTTATTTTTTACACGTTTTTGTTAAAAGCAAAGGCACACACGCGCGCGGTGGCGTAGGCCTGCACAGGGTCAGGATGCTATTTCACCGTCCTCCACCTCCGCATCTTGACCTATCGAAAGGACGACACGCGTGGAGCTGTCGCCTCCGGTGACAGCAGTGCCTGCTTCTGGAACATCCCCTGAGGGACCTGCCTGGGGCTCTTCTTGAGTTGGTGCCACTCTTCAGAAATCCATCCGTGGTGGTTGGCTCATGGATTTGCTCGTGAGCAGACAACGCACCAGGCACGTGCTTCCGTGCTAACGGAACCCGTGTGGGGTCCAGGTTTTTACGTTTTGTCAAGGAGCTCGTCGAGGCCTGCCAGAGCTTCTGCCAAACCCGCCACGTGCGCCTTCTTGGGGACGTGTCTTCTTTTTCTCCCGCAGTTTCCTTTCTCTGGCCTCTTCTTCGGCTCCGCGTTCCTGTTCCAGCTGCAGCAGGAGCTCATCAGTCGGCTCCTCGGGACCCACCTGCCGGAGCTCTGAGCGTCCCCCTCATGCACACCCAGGTTGAAGTCGTTTGCCGTTCCAACCTTAGCCGGGTCGATCTTCACAGCTTCCTCCTCCGTGGCCAACCCTTTGTAGTCATGGACGTACCTCTCGAGTGTCTGCTTCCAGGTGCCATTCATGTGCTCCTCGGCGACATCATCCCAAGCCCCAGCAAGGTTTCTGATGCAGTCAGAGGTGTTGCGATCCTTCCAGACTTGCATCGGGGTCTTCTCGGTGGCCTTCCTCCTCCGGAGTGGCAACAGCCAGGGCGAAGGTCCGCCTCAGGTCGTCGGCCTGGAGAGCTGCTATCGCCCCTTGGTCCATCGGTTGGATCAAAGAGGTGATACTGGGAGGAGAAACCCCGCTTTGCTCTGGGGATAAAGATCACCAATGAGAGGAGGATGTCTAGAAGCATTATCAACAACAAGCAAAATCTCAGAAGGTATGTTGTTCTCCAAATGATACTTCTCCGTTTCTCTGGCACAGCAATTCAGGAGGACATCTCGGAAGAGAAGCTGGGGCACCACGACTTCCTATCGCTCCTGCAGTGTGCTGGCAGCGTGTGCTTATTGAGACGCCTGGCGCAAGGCCCTGGTTCCCACTGTGCCGGATCACGAAGAGGTTCAGTGCGTAGCCCGCATCATGGCCCCAAGCGAGAGCGCTAGTCCTGGAACCCGGCACTGGCTCGGCCTGTTGATGGGTGAAAGTCCTTTCCGATACCCGTCTCCAGGGTGGGGTTGATCCACACTGAATCTGCGTCCAGCCAGTCATTTCCCTCTGTAGTCAGCTTATCTGGATCTTCCAAAACCTCTCAGCTGCCTCTCAGGCTCAACATTCACTGTCACATCACGTAATGAGCCAGCCCACGATCAACCACCGCCAGCCCGGTGCTGTGCTCGGCGCCGGGAAATCAGAGATGAATGAGATGCCGGCGCCCTGGTGTTGGGGGGTGGGGGGGCGACGGTAAACAAGCCGCCGGGCCACAGTGGGGGCAGAACAGGAGCCATGAACGGGTAGAACAGGAGCGCCTGATCCCATCCGAGGGGCTGAGTCGGTATCAGTCGACCCAAAGACAGGGCGACAGAGAGAAGGTCAGGAGCCGGTGTGACCACTGGGAGGTCAGAGACATGATTCGAGACAGCCGACTGACGAGACGCTGCGTCTCAGAGTGTTTCACTCGCAGCCGACGAGTTCCGAAGGTTCGAGCCCCAGCTTTTCACCCAGCTTCACGATGGTGGTTAACACCGGTTCGTATTCATGCTTTAGCCTGGGTTTAACGAAAGCCCTCTGTCCTGAGCTGTGAACAGAAGGCTCCAAATGTGCGGCGGTCAGGGGAAAAGGCAAAGGCCCAGCCTCCATCCCCTCCCCTCCAGCTCGGGTAGAAAAACAACGGCCCCTAGCAAGTGCCAGTGCGCCGGAATGTGCTGAGGCAGCGCAGGGGCCTGGGGCACCCTCTCTCGCTGGCTTCTCTCCTCTTGCGCCCAGATGCGCCTGCCAACTGTCTGCATTCCCCAGAGCGGCCTGTCAGGTCTCATACGCCTGTCCAACCAGGCGCACAGACGCCATTGCTTCAAGCAGACTTCCTGCTGACGCCTCCCCATCCCCACTCCCCACCCTCGCAGGCCCCCAGGCCCTCAGGACAGTGACAGCTCTCTGGGGACACACAGTCTGCAAGAGGGGAGCCTGATCTCCTGTGGGGGGACTTAAATGCGGGACGAAATGCAGAATAGGATTTATGTGTCTCTCCTATAGGACCCAGACAGAGGCCGATGGTTCCTCCTCGCGAGCCCTTGCCGTTCTCGGGAGGAGGAGAAGGGCCTGTGGGCTCTTGTTCCCACAGTGAAAGTAACTAACGGTCTTAGACGCGCAGATGAAACTACCGCGGACCCTCTCACTGAACCTGAACAAGGGTCTTACAAGGTGTTTGCTATTATTATCCCTCCCTGTGCCTCGGTTTCCTCATCTATAAACTGGGGACAATAATAGCACTTCTTGGGAACCTAGACATGCGAGTCCTCCACTCTGCTGAACCTGACTGGCGCTCTGGGGTGAGGCCCGGCGTGCTCTGTCTTCCAGAGGCTTCCAGGACATTCGGAGCCCCCAGACCCCACCGTGCAGACGCGGCTCTCTCAGCGACCTCGTGCCCGCCACGCACCCAGGTGTTCCCACCGCGTCCCGTTGTTCTGCCGCCCACCCCTCACCTGACTTGGGGACGGAGGTTTGGAAGTGGCCTAGCAGAGGCTGGTCACAGAGAGGCTCCCCGAAGCCTCGGCTGCCCTCAATCTCTCGCCAGGGAGCAGATGGCAGTGGGGCTTTGTGGGGTCTCGCCTTCCCCGACATTCCCTCTGCTGGTCACGGAGGCAAGCCTCAGAAGAAACAGACATCTGAAGATGTGAATGCATTTGGCCTGTCGGTCACATCGTGCGGAGGCCTCGGTTTTCTGAAACACTAGGTCACAGGTGAAGAAAATAGATTCGGTACCTAGGTTTTGGTGATGGTTATTGATTTTTTCCTGCAAATCCACCGAAAGTAGGATTCGAGAGCCAGAAGCGCTAAAAAGTGACTAGATGAATCCTGTCCCTTGAGGAATGTACCTGTGGGGTGGGGGTGGGGGGGAGGGGAGTGGCAGAAGTGTCCCTGAGGCCCCTGGAGCTTTAAGAGCTGGCAGGAGAGCTACAATGTCAAGGTCAATTCTGAGGCTTCATAAGGACAGTTACAAAGTAACACAAGTTTCCCAAACATCTGGGAGAGGCTGGCCCATGGGTGCCGATGGGGAACTAACTGGCTGCTTGCTTTGGCAACTTAACATTTTTGGGCGCCTCTGCCTGACTCTGGGCAGCAGCTGGCTGAGGACTGCAAGGAGCATTGTCGTGATGGCTTAATAGGCCATTGGTCGAGCACATACCCTGGGCCAGGTATTATCCATTTTGCGTGCGTTAACTCTTTCACTTCTCATAGGTCGTGGAGTAGGCGTCATTTTTTGTCATCTTCTTATTATATTGAGATGAATTTAAGGATATCGAGGCACAGAGAAATCATGGAATTTGCCTAAGGACAAACAGCCACCTGGCGGAGGAGCTGGGGTTAGGACACAGGCCTCGTCGGAAGAGAACAGGCCCCATGATGCAGTTCTGCCCCTTCGGCCTCGTTTGTGTCCAGTGTGTCCACCGCACAGGAGAGGAAAGAGGGACAGTGAGGGAGAGCGCGAGACCAGGAACGCAAGGCTCTCCGCTGACCCCGAAGGCGCGCGCCCCCCCCACGCCGCCCCCCGCGCCCCCCGCACGCCGTCCCCCGCCCCCCACGCCGTCCGCCCCCCCCCCACGCCGCCCGCCCCCCCCCCGCACGCCGCCCCCCCCCCACGCCGCCTCAGCCCTC
>CM053517.1:3508430-3578284 GCA_028627145.1 Eidolon dupreanum
ACGTCTGGGTCTTCATCTGGAAGATAAGAGGTGTGGATGCGGGCTGTCGACTGGAATCTAAGCTGAGGCTTTGGCAAGAATGCCTACACGTGATGTCCCCATGTCACCGGACTTCCTTCTAACATGGAGGCTGTGTTCTAAGGGTAAACGTTCAAGAAAGAGAGGGAGCCAGACAGAATCCTTTCTCCTTTTATGAGATAAGATAATCCTTATCTCCAACGTCTCACAGCCTCATTTTGCCACAACCTATTTGTCAAGGCGGTCAGCCCTTCCCCTTCCCCATTTCAAGGGAAGGACAGACAGACCCTGCCTTTTGGTGGGACTGGACATGTTTCCATGACTGCTTTTGGACAACACCCTTTCTCCTGCAATTAAGTTAGTTGCACCCAATTGTCACTGAGGAGGCCAGACAAGCCACAGGTTCTCAGGCCCGGAGCTCTTTCAAATGGCAAAGAGACCCCTGGCTCAGTGACAGGGAGGATTTGCAGCAAGATGCTTTCCCGCCAGGGAGAGAAAGGCCCCCACCCTCCTCACTGAAATCGTTTGCGCCATAGCCTGGGAGTTGCTACTTTGTCAATATTCTGACCAAGACCAGAAGCTCTGCCAAGAGACTCCCTGTCTCACTGACGTTCATGTCCCAGGTTGTATTTACAAGCCATGGCTTGTGTGTGGAAGGACAAAATGGTCCACAGGGGGGCCCTGGAGAAAGGGGCAGGGGAAGGAGGACTGTGAGTGAAAGGGGGAAAGAGAAGAGGAAGGACCTTTGCTCACATCGTCCATTTATCTGTGCCCAGCAGCCAGTCCTGGTTGGAAGTAGTTGGGTCTTAGGCAGAAGAAAGCAGAAGTGTCGCCAAGCCATCACACAGTGACAAGGCTGTGCCAACATAGTTGCCGTCAGCTTTCTGCTCTGCCCATAGTACATGGTTTATTTCAATTCAAAAAAATGTATTTTATACCTATTATGTGCCTATTTTAGCTCTGTAAGAAGCATAGGTGAAAGAAAAAAAATGAGATTCTGGCCCGGGAGTTTCCTTGGGACAAGGGAGTCATGTATATGAGAATGTGAGTTGTCAGTTAACCAGAGTGGGGTATAACTTAAACACGGAACGAAATTGGGGTAGAAATAACGTTTGCCAAGTTCCCCTGCAGCCACACTTTTTGCATATAGCACAATAGAGATGTTTCATGTAGTCTTATCAAAATCACGGCTCGTGCAGCCTAGGGAAGGATGTTTTGGAATGATGTTTCCAGACTAACCTGACAGGAAAAGCCACCTTTCAAGAGCAGTCTCTTCTCCTGGACATTCCAGTGCTGTGGTTCTAGGGCAGGCCTAGGGAGCTATACTCTAACAGGGGATTCGACTAGATGGAAAATTTGGGAAACTGAGGTTTAGGAGAAATTGCTATTGACCAAATAGGAATGAAAAGCCAAAGAATTGCTGGTGCAGGTAAAAAAAGAAAGAGAAAAAAGAAAAAAGCGGAAGCACGGCTAACTAGATGCTTTGTGCACCTGTCACAAATTGACTTGATCTACACTGGCGACGTTGCAGATACATACAATGCAAAATGAATTAATTCAAAATATTCTGTCTGTCTGTCAAGATATTTCCAGGAAATGTGAGTCTCTACCTGAAAAGTAGATAGGGTTCGCTGCACTTGTGCAGATAAAATGATTGCATTGTTTTTTAGCCTCTGAGTAGGTTCCGAACAAAGGTAAAATTTAAAAAAAAAAAATGCGGTGTTTAAAATTAACGCAAATTATTTTCAAGGTCATCTAAAATTCCAAATTTAATTATGGTGATCAAAAATCCCTTCCTCCTCCATCCCTATTCTTCAACAATCAGCTTCCCCACCCCCACCCCTAAATGTCTTAAGTATAAATTTTCTTTTCAATTGTATCTTAGAAGACAGGGCTGTAATTACTGACAATCCCGATAAAGGCCAGCGACGACCAAACGTTTCTAGTAAAGCAGACTCTAATGTTTCGTCTCAGAAGTCACATAATGAGGATCGTGTGGTTTACTGGTAATTTTGTTAGGTTTAATTTTAAATAAAAGAATGCACAAAAATTCTTTAACTATGCAGAGAAGACACTCGAGAAATTTACAGATCACGCTTCGTGACTTGTGGCCATCATCACCATTATCGTCCTGTAGTCAGGCTCTGTTGAACGGCTCCTGTGTGCCAAGGGTAACGCTAATTGTCGTGGAAGAAGGACACATTTCCGTCACCCCAGGAGGACACACTCACTACAGTGCTAGTGAGAATCCGATAATTCACACTAGTGGAGGGTTGCAAGGTAAGAGGAAAAGAATTAATGGAGAAAGTGGCTTCTGAGCCGGCCTCTAAAAGTTTCCATACAACTGCTTTATTCTCAACAGTTTCTCAACCTTCCCTGGAGGCATCGATGTCACTCTTCGTTAATTATTTGGTGATGGGAAACGATTAGTGTTGAATGCTTTTCTATGGAACAGACTTGCCTGATGAGTTCAACTACACTGTCTGACGCATTCCAGTGTAAGGAAGTGGAAGTTTATAGCTCGAGAGGACGCTGCGGGAGCTCTTTCATACCTCTTCACCTGGAATATCACTTCATGCAGATCGGTTAAAGGTTTACAGGCTGGCACACTTTAATACCACATTGTCTGCCTATGCAAAAGGAAGAGCAGAGATTACTTGATCCATATAATAATCTTCACAGTTCAGGCCTCAAACCAGGATAATGACCGAGTAAGTGAGGCAAAATAACTTTTCCTCAATTATTCGGGTAATTGCTTCAATTTATAGAACCATTAGAAAGATGGTATTAAAATAGACATAAATAACAGGGAAGGAGAAAATTTCAGGCGAGGAAAAGATTACATCTCAGACATTAAATAGTTCTGAAAGCGAGAGAAGCAAGGAGAGTCCTAGGCCTGCTTTCATATTCTGAAAGAGGAAAATGATTTTTAGGAAGATGTTCATTTGCCCCATACCTCCACATTTTGTTATCTCTTTGCATTCTCTTCAGATTTTCAAGTCTAGCGACGGAATAAATAATTACAAAATCTATACATCATAGCAGATGCTTTCCTTTGTTCCATATATTCTGTGTAGACAAAAGGGAAAGGAAAAAAATATTAAGACACTAAAGAGATGAACTTATTTTGCCACAAATCACAAACATCACAATAAAAAAGATTCAAAGTTATAGATGCACATAAGAATCAAATAGTTCTAATAAAGTTTTGAAAAATAGCAATTCCCTGCTGCCCTAGTTCTCCCAGTTCAAAAAACCAACTCCTTTCACTTCTTATAATCAATTATTTTGATATTTACCCCCATGTTTTAAATAGTACGTGTTATTTTTTATTTTTCTTTTCCCCAGTTTGGTGCTTTATTGATTGACTTTCTGCTGTGGAGGCTGAAGACTTAGCTTTTTCCTCTTTCCTGACCAAAAACCCCTACCGGAGACCTGTAAACCTTCTAATCCTTCCGCCCCCCTGATGTAGTTTTATCATACTTTTTGATTAATTTTCAGTGTTATTAAGATTACGTCAATGCTACTCACAGCTAAATCTTTCCTGCATAGTTTCTGTTTTCTAACTTGTTTTGTTTTAGTTTCTGAAGTGCTTTTCACAAATTTGACTATCTTTTCACAACTGTCTAAATTTCCCCCCAAGTTGCTCAGCTGTGGCCAATGTGCCACTCACGTCGTCCATGGAGAGGTCTCTCTCCGGCTGACATGTTCCCGCTCTCAGTGGCTGCCTCCAAAACCATTCTGAGTTCTTCCTTCACTATTACCCTGGAGATTCACTTCACCTGTTTCCTCTGTGTCAGATTTCCTGTTTCCTGAATCCATTGTCTTCCTGTTGGGTTTCCTACCTTGTTTTGGTAGAGCGAAAATCTTTCTTAAGAAGTGGTGCACAGCAGGTAAATTGTTTTGAGATCTGGCCTGTCTCCAGACGTCTTTATTCCCCCTGACACTTGATCGATAGCTTGGCTGAACATAGAATTTTTGGTTGGAAATAACCTTCTTTCAGTATTTTGGAGACATCAGTCCATTGCCTTTCAACTTCCTGTGTAAGGGTAAAGTCTGAAACTGTTCTGATTCACATTTCACAATGATGTGTCCTAGTGTTGGTCATTTTTATGTAGTGCACTGAGCATTTATACTAGGATACTTTGAATTTCAAAACTCTCAACTCTAGGAAAATGTCTTAAAAATCATGTATTTCCTCTTGGCTTTCTTCTCTCTCCTCCCTTTATTGTGGGTGTACCTCTCTCCCCCTCCCTCCCCCCCCCCATTAATTCTTTGTGTTTTTGTCTACTTTCTGGATGATTTTTTTAACTTTATCTTCCAGTTTTTCTACTGAGTTTTAATTTCTGCTTTAATTCCTGCTTTACAAGAAATCTGTTGTTATTCTTGACTGGTTTCTTTCCTGTAGTATCCTGCTCTTATTTTACGATGGAAATATCTGGCAAAAAAAAAAAAAAAAAAAGATTAGAATTTCTTTTTTTACCTTTCCTTCTCACTGCATAGTGTTTTTCTTCTGCTCCAGATTGTTTATTTTTCTCTGTTTGTTTTAGACTCTTTCATGTCAGAACACTTTGTTATACCTGGCAATCATTAGTTATATGTTCTTTTTTAAGCGTGGGACAGTAAAAAGCTGATTAAATATCCTGAGTACATAGTGGGAGTTGATTATGACCTGTAAGGTGAACTGGGAAAACTTGGATCTCAGAATCTTTTAGGTCTTTCTTCTTGGGATAATCAAATTCCCCAGAAAAGACTTCTCCAATTTCCTACCTGAAGAATGAGACACTGACTAGCAGTGTAGGGAGATGGCTGCAGTCTCGGAATCAAGTATGTGTTCATATGCCCTACAAATTGCTATTACAAAAGTCTTCAACATATAGAAAAGCTGAAGGAATAGTACAATGGCTTCCTGTATAACTTCCATCTAGGTTTGACGATAAACAGTTGGCCATATTTGTTCTCATGCTCTCTCTCCTGTTGTTTTGTGAGATTTTGTGAGCAAAGGTAATTGAGTGTGTTCAATTGCATTATCTTTACCCAATTTAATTATCCTGAACTCACTTTGATCACTTTGTACTTGTACCACATTTTGTTCTTTTGCTCTTTTGTTCTTTTATTTTGTTCTCGAATGTCTCGCTTGAAAGAAGATGGTATGTCTCATGTTTACTCTTTAAAGTCATCCCATGACCCAAAGTGAAGTATTTTATATAAGTATTCAATAAATATGTTTATTTTATTTGATTAAAGGTCACCATCACTGTTTATTTCAAACACAGAATACCAAGTAAATGTCAAGCAAACCAAAATTAGGAAGCATAGGATAAAGATTGTTAAGATAGTTTTTAATTCATTTCTAGGATTTTTACTGTTCCCTAAACCTGAAATCGCTTCTCCTCCCATCTCTAACTGAAAATCCTAGTCGGCTTTCAAGGCTTGCTGCAGGTCTGCCTCTGCCTTTAGGTCCTCCCTGATAATTGCCTCAAAAGAAAAAAAGTGACTTCCCTTTCCTCTAAAATCTTGTGCCACACATGATTTATATTATTTGTGGCATTTATTCCATGTCCTATGTAGCTAATTTTCCCAATGCAGTGGCTTTCACTTTATTTTGAATGCAACCCACTTTACAGCATATATTTTACATTGCAATCAGTGTGCATATGTGTATATAACGGAAAGCACACATATATACACATACACACATGTACACACCCAACACATACGTATATCACAGAAACAAGAATACCTCGTAGATACTTCCCTTTACTGAGACACTGATGTTTTCTAAATTATTATCTTTTACTTTAAAAAAGTACTGCTGGAGTCCCTGAATATTAATTTCTTTACTCTCTATTGAATTGTGACCCACCATTTAAAAAATATTGCCCTAGTGCAAGGCTTCTTAACCTGGGATCTATATGTACTATTTGCTGGTCCATGAACGTGGATAGAATAATAATGACATCTTTATTTGTACTGACTTTTTGCTGAAATTTAGAACATGCCCTTATTATAAATGTAGGCAACTAATCTTATTAGTACTAATGAGATCTATACCTTTGACACTGATAGAAATGTCAGATGCTTTTTCTATCACATTATGCATATTGTAGGTATTTTGACATAGCTTTTGTACTCATCACTGCTAGATCTTATTATTAATGCATTAATTTTAAAAAAGCACATATATTAATCTATCACAAGTTTGCTTTGTAATATTTCGATAACTGCAGCTCAGTGAAATTGGTTTCCTTTGTCATCTACTTGCTAGGTACTCTCACCAGAACCTCAAACCCAGTGCTATGCTCCCCAAACCATATTCATCTTCCCTGAAAACCTGTGACTCTTGGCTTTCCTATTCAAGTAATGAGCACACACCCTCTTGGACACCATCTGTGATTTCTACCTCTCCATCACCCACTTCTCAAGGAATCCTTCCTCTGGCTGATTCTATTAGTAGCCTGTGAAACTCAAGTATCTGTGGAATAGACCTATGTTAATGAGTGATAGACGATTAAATTGGGGATTGTGAAGTAGAACACTTTTTAAAGGGAAATCTTTCGTTATTTGCAATCTAAACAGAACTGAACAAGCCAACATCACAGTTAGGGATTCTTCTGTCTGTCAAGGGACTGAGTTCTCAGGCTGTCCCAGAAAAGCTGTTTATTTTCTCCTCTCCCTCTGGGCTCTACCTTTACCTCCGGAAGCGGCTGCATTATCAGTGCTCCGTTAAGGTAGATCTGGCAAAATAGTTTAGGCTCTCTTCAGATGGGGAGTAACTGAATAAAACAGATCTATGCCATTCTATACACATATCTACAAACACTCGAAGCAGCAGCGAATGGAGTGGGGGCAAATAGACTGCAACTATATGTAGTTGGCATTTTAAGTGCTGATTTCCACATTCACTCCTCTTTCCATCTGGTTTGGTCCCTTTTGTCTATTAGTCTTTTCTCAATTCCCAGACCTATCTTTCACTGATTTCCAGAAAACTTTTTTCCTATCTGCTGTTTACTCTGGACACTTCTGTCATTGAGCCTTAGCTGTTTCTCTTCAAGACACAAGGTATCTCAGCATTTTATAATTGAAAGGGGCAGATAATCTTCAAATCATTCAAAGTAGGTAAAGCTTGCTCACCAAATACCATCAACTAAAATTAGACAAATATTCTCCTCTGGGGCTTCTGAAATATGATTTAGATAGGAGATAAAGGACAAAGGCTTGTTTTTAGAGATCTGCTTGTCCTTTTTTAATATCGGCAAACAGAGTATCTGATCACTATCAGAACAGGGACTTGAATTGTCCAGAGTTTCTGTGTGGTTAACCTTTTAGGAATGTGAGAACTCGTGTTCTTCATGCAGTTCAGTCCTTGGTAACTTCTAGTAACCCAAGGATCTGCAGGCACATGAGTTACTGCGTATGGGATAGGTGCTTCATGGATCTTATTGAACTGGGATATTGTGTTTCAGCAGTTTCTTGAGCTTGGCAATTTTGACTTACCATGCCAAATAATTTATTATTTTTTTTTTTATTTTTTGGTGTGGAGGGCTGCTTTGTGTATTGTAAGATGTAGCATCCCTGACCTCTACCCATGAGATATAGCAATTCCTCAGTTGTGACAATCAAAAATGTCTCCTGACATTGCCAACTTTTTCTGCAGGGGAAAAATTGTCCCTGGTTGAGAATGAGTGTAGTATAGTTAGGAGGTGGGAAATGGTGGTTACTTAGCTGGGGCCTTATAGATTATATGCATGTTTCACTTTTTCTATACTCTTCCTTGCCATTCTTTGGCATATGTTATATTTTTAAGCATGGTGGCATTTATCTATACTAAATTTATTTTATATAATTCTTGTTTTCTTATAATATTTATCTATTGAGTTATAACAAAAAATTCTCCCCTGTTATATTTAACTAACACGCAGAAAAATGCCTACCTGTTTTTCAAAAGTCAGCTCCATAGAACTTTTCTTTTTGTTACTATCTGAAGTCTTAAAACAAGGAAGAATTAAATAGTCAGGTGAAGAAGCAAATTTATGGAGAAGGTGAGTTCTATTTTATGCAGGTAAAATTTGAAGTGATGGTAGAATATCTAAATGTCCAGAAACTACTTGAAAAGAGGTTGGTAAATAGACCTGGGAGTCAACAGTATAGTTGAGAACTGAAATTATGAAGTGACCAAGAGAAAATGAAAAAGCTCAAAGGACTAAAGATTAAGCCTTAGTATGAAACTATGGCAATGAAGCTAGCAAAAAGAGAAAAGGATATTTATTTATCAAAATAGTGAAAGCGAATGACTGAATAATAATTAGGTGAATGGCAACCCTATCAAGGGGGTATCGATAAAAACTCACTGTAGGAAAAATGAAGAGGAGAAGAAAAAGAAAGGAAGAAAGAAAGAAAGAAAGAAAGAAACAAAGAAAGAATGAAAGAAAAGAAAGAAAGACGAAAGAAAGAAAGGAAGAAAGAAAGAAAGGGAAAAGGAAAAGAAAAGAAAATGAAAAATTCTATCTACTTGCTGTATATTCCAAAAGACCATTGCAGGGAGTTGGTAGAAAAGCAGTGGGTAGGCTTATGGGTTTGGAGTGAGAAGGACAGGCTTGAAATGAGCATGTGTTCTAATGGGACTTCCTTAGCTGTGACCTGCTGAAGATCAGCTGAGGACCACCTGTTCCCTGAATAGGGACTATCCTGAATAACCTAATCCCATGAGAAGTAGACACAAAAAGATTTAATTGATATATACTACGAGTGGCATTAACAGATCATTGGAACTGTTACCTAATTATTGCCGCCAGAAAAATTAATTTAAGGTGAACGCCTCTAAAAGTGAACATCTTTTGTAGAATTTTTCTACTACCCAGCTGACTTATATCAAGAATGTTAGAATGAGTCAAAGCATAAAGTTCCCGGGGAATACAATCAACCAATTCAACATAGAAGGTTCATAAGGAAATTACATGGTTCAAAATTAGGAGTTAGATGGTTAGACTGAGGTGTGTGTGTGTGTGTTTTTTCCCCCTTACGGCCAAATGGCAATAAGTGGCCCACTGTCTCATGCTTTAATAGCACCTGCTTCAAATATTTTTTACGCTAATCATTATATCATATTCCGTGGTACAGACAGGTGGAACCTCCCATCCCCCATTGGTCTGGACTCTCTCCTAGGAAGACAGTGATTCTCCCTACAGCCAAGACTAAAAGGGAAACACCACTGAGTTTATAGTTTTATTTCTTATCTAATAAAAGGAATATCCCCTCGGTAGTGACTAACTTCCCTCTTAGTGTCAGTCTGAAGCAAATATATCACTAGAGACCGATGAAGGAACACATTAGGTCAGAGGTCAAACGCTTCACCTCTCCCCCCACCTCACTCCAGTGCCTCTTCATCTGCACTCTCTACCATCTAAGAGGAGAAAGCTATGTCAAGAAGAGCTTGGGAAGAAAAGCGGTCAAGCATTTTGGAGTTTCAGGCAGTGTCCGTAAATCAGTTCCTGAGAGATCTTTAGGAGTCTCAGTGACATCAAAATCTGGGGTGGGCACACTGCTCGTTACTAAAGATTGAGAAGTAGTCACTTTTTTCCTGGGATAGTAACAATAGGAGTGTGCGCGCGACCGCTTTCCCCGCTTCCGGCGAACCCCGGGATTTGGAGCTTCCCAGCCCGGCTGCAGTTCCCTTTCCAGGCCCCTTGCAGAACACCCAAAGCAGGAATCCCGCAGAATGGAGATCAGCCCGAACATCCCCGACACAGCCGCCCAGCCGGCGATGGAATTCTCCCCGAGGCGGAGAGGAAAGACTTTCCACCCCACCCAATCAGGTGAGAGAAAACCGTGGCACGCCCCTTCCCGCCCACCAATCAGCACCTAGCTCGATGGCCGCTGACGCGGAGAAAGTGCCTTTTAAATTTTATCGGTATAGCTTTTTTTTCCACCGTCATTCTAAGTCATCCCACGAACTGTGCCCAAAGAAGAGAACTTAACAAGTACAACGCTGGTCAGTCATGCGGTGGGGAGCGAAACTACACACTTCTCTATCCCGTGATCCTGGGAGGGACGGGGAAAGGAGGAGGGCCGCGGAGGGCAAACTACAACTCCCAGGTGGCCTCGCGCGGCCGCGGCGCGCCCCGGGCGAGGGGCGGGCCGCTGCGAGCAGGAAGGCGTAGCGTCACGGTGCTCCCGCCCACTTCCGGAACGCGAGCCACTGGCTGGGCGGGACAGCAGGTGGGCGGGGCGGTGAAAGCCTCCCTCGCCCCGCCCCCGGTGACGGCAGCGGGGGCGTGGCCTGCGCGGGGGCTGGTGGGGGTGCGCGCGCCGCGGGACGTGGGTGACGCGGCTCCTTCCAGCTCAGCGGAGTGTGAGGTGTCACGGCCCCGCCGGCGATTGGCTGTTGGGAGGCGAGTACGCGGCGGCCGTTGGTCGCCGGCGGCACGGAGCGAGAGCCGGGGCGGGCGGGGGGGACATGGGGCGGCAGTGGCGGCGGCGGCGGCTGGAGGAGGCGGGCGCGGACGAGCCGGCGGCCGCGGCAGCAGCAGCAGTCCTCCGAGTCCCCCTGTGAAGCGCCCCTGTCGGCGCCGCCGCGGGCCCCGCGCAGAGGGCGGCCGGCACGCGAGCCGCCGAGCAGCCGCTCCCCCGGCGCCGCAGCCCTCAGGACCCTCGCTCCCATCCCGGCGCTCCTGCTCCGGCTCCTCCATCTTGGCCTCGGCAGTGGCGGCTGCCGGGAGGATGTGCCGCCTCCTGGCCGGGGGAAGAAGGAGAAGATGAAGAAGTACCGGCGGGCCTTGGCCCTGGTCTCCTGCCTCTCTCTGTGCTCCCTGGTCTGGTGCGTGTCCTCGGCCGCGCGGGGTTTTCCCGGGAGGGCTGGAGGGGGAGGGGAGCAGCCCAGGTCACACCCCCAAATCACCGCGACTTTTCTGGTGCGGGTCTGCGCGGTCCCTAGGATGCGACAGACCGCTTACTTAGTGACTGGCCCGGGTGGCACTCTGTGCGGAGATTTTCGTGGTGTACTTTGGAATTTTCAGAGACTTAAGTGGGAGGGAAGGGCGCTTGGGTAGAGGGGACCCCCCGAGTGCCTCGTGCTCAGTTACCCTGCCGCTGGGACACGGTGGGGCGTTGGGCAGTGTCCAGGTAGGAGGAGCTCAGGTAAGTCACTCGGGTTTCGCTGCCCAGCCACTCGCTTTCACAGTGCGCTTAGGGCACAAGGCATGTGGGATGTGTACGTTTCCGACGTGAGAGTTTGAAAACGTGGGTTGTCCCCAGGGGGAGAGTAATGTACACGCTGTGGTTTTGGACATTCCTCGCAGTCTTTGGCCTCCAGTGCACGTGGGGCTGCAGTTTTCGGAAACTTTTGGGGGCGTTATGCAGCCCCTTTTCAAGGTTTAGAAGTGAAGTGAGTGTCTTAGGTGTAGTGTGCACAGTCCTTTCTGGTGGTGTGGCTTGGGTGATGTCTCTTAGTAATAGGAGGATAAGTCCTGTGTTTCAAAGGTGGGAAGAGCGCTTTGCCTCTAAATTTTATGGAGTTTCTTTTAATCCCTGGCACATTTGGGTTTTGGGTGGAGATGAAATCAAAGAGAGTTTGTCAGTCAGAGGATTGGAAGACATTCTTCCCTCCTGGGGAATTTCTTCAGAAATGTGTGACATTTGCTGACTTAAAAGGTACTTTTTCAGTCAAAGTGATTTGTTGTTTATTAAATCCAGATATACTAGTTTTTTTGTTTAGCTTATTTCTGCAAAACCAAAATAGTATTTTTTTTTTTTTTTATGGGTGGGGAATGTATTCCAAAAACACTGAAGCTGACTACATAAATAAGGGGAAAGAAAACACTTGCCTGGCTGAGAATTTTGCTCTGAAGGTTGATAGAAGTTTTAGAGAACAAGAAATTTGGCCTCTTGTCTTTCATTCCATACCCTTTTAGTGAGACCAATGTCATCCTCCCCTTCTACAATTTTTAGTATCATGTTGGGTACCAAGAAGTGTGTGTAGGAAATTGTCCACTTAGCCCATCTTAAATTTGTAGATAAGGTACCGAAACATTGTATTCATATCTACCTTTTTCTGAGGGCTGCTTAGTTGTTTCTAGATTATGCATCTTTTCTTTCCTCATTCTCCTTGATCTTGCCCATCTTTAGACCATGTTATTCATCATCAGCACTTCTTGAAATGGCTTATAGGGTAAAGAAGCTATACTTTTTGTTCAAGGTTAAAATACACCAGTATCGATTTTTTAAATTGAAATGTATTTGACATATAACATTGTATAAACTTAAGGTGTACGACATTTAGATTTGATACTTTTATATATTGTAACATGATTGCCGTTGTAGAAGTAGTTAGCGCCTCTATCAGTGTCACATGGGAATAAAGATCTTAGTCTCAGCAAGTTTCATGATTGTGATACAATATCTGTATTCACTATACTGTGCATTATTAGATCTCTAGGACTTACTTATCTACTTAGTTGCAAGTTTGTACCCTTAAACATGACTTTAAAAAATTAATTGGATGGTAGAGATGAAATCAAGTATTACAATGTGGTTCTTAAAATCATTTGTGGATTTAAATTAACCACACTTCTATTACTTTGTATAAATTCTGGCTATCTTTTGCTTGAGCTAACCTTAGTATGATTTCTCAGCATTATTAATTAGCGACATTGAGAAGATCATGACCTGTTAGGAAAAAAAATCAACCTAGTATTGAAAATACTAGTCATAAAGTTCTGTAAAGTTTGTTGACTCCCACAGTGAAAAATGAATGTTGAGAGTTTAAGTAGAGTGAAAAGTTTAAGAAACTTTAGCTTAAGAAACACCTGGGTTAATATATTTTGAGGTTTGTTTGGACTGCCAAATTTAGAGGCATTTTAAGTATTCTTTACTGAAGACATTTAAAGGCATTAAAATAGGATACTTAGGCTCGAGATATTTTTGGAAGGGTGATGATTGAAAAAGGGTATGTTGTGTCTTCTGAGATTCTTTTTTTCTTGGGAAATTAAAATATTGAAATTATAGCACTGATTCGGCTGGAGAACTTAATTTTGCTAGTCTGGTCTGTACGTTATTTCCCAACATCTCCATTCCCCTTTAACTTATATATGTACCTAATGCCATTGTAGGAGTAGACTGGAGGTTTACAGTAGAGTTGATCAGCTCCTCTTAGTAGTCATTTTGTCATCTTTGTCATTCACAAATTGTCCCAAGAATTTGCATAAGCTGTATTATTTTTTAAATTTCTGAATGCTCTATGTTTATAATAGGATACACTAGGTTCCAAGGTTCCCTCCCTCTCCTTCCAACATTCCTGAATTTTGTTATCACTCTGTTTATACTGTCACACTATTGTCTCCCCTCTCCTCTTGTCTTTCCACAGCCGACAGTCCAAACCTTAGATTACTTTCATAGAAAACCCATCCTGTCCATCTTGTTATTCATTCCGGTTGCTATATTTTACTTTGCATACTTTTTTGTGATTCTTTATCAAATAATACAGAGTATTTTGGGCATAAATCTACAATAGCTGCAGCACAGAATGATATGGTAGCGAATATTTATTGTCAGCTATCTGTGTCAGCTTGGGTTGTGTGTTTTATACATTTTAGTACCTTTAATCTTCACAGCAACCCTGTGACATAAGTATTGTTTTAACTTTATTATGCATTTTTTAGTTAAGGATGTAGAGAAGTAACTTGGGGAAGGTTAAGCAGCTATTAAGTTTTGGAGCTGAGACGTGAGTTTAGGTAGCCTGACCCATGGCAGAGGCTGCTGAGTGTTGGGCTCCTTTGACAGTGGGTCTGAAGGCCTTTAGCTGGCTTCATCACTGACTATACATGCAGCCTGGGACATGTTATGGAATTTATTTGAATCTTAATTCTTTTTTTCCCCTTTTTTTAAAAATTGCATTTAATTAGGTATTGTAATTGTGTTATCCTATGAATCTTAATTCTTATATCCTAAAAGTGGGAAAACTAATTCATTCACACCTCATAGGATTGTTAGGAGGATGAAATAAGATGACATAAATGACATCTTTGTAAAACGGTATATTATCTATATATTTCATCATCAAATCATTCAACAAAGATTTTTTCTCATGTTTAGTACCATATGCTGTTTGGGGCATTGAAACCCTAAAAATAGGGTGACCATCTTCTGGTTTTAGCAGTGAAAGTCCCACATCCCAAGAATTCCCTGTATTAGTTACTGCTGTGACAAGTTACCAAAAATTTAATGGCTTAAAACAGCATGCATTTATTATCTCGTAGTTCTGGGGGTCAGAAATCCCAAATAAGTTTTAACTGGGCTAAAGTCAAGGTCCAAGCAGGGCTGGTTCCTTCTTGAGGCTCAGAGGGGAAGGATCCATTTCTTGACTTTCTCAGCTTCTAGGGGCTTCCTATGTTCTGTGCCTCTTCTCTGCCTCCTAGCCTCTCCCTGCAGTCGTCACACCCACTGTTGGCTGATCCTCCTGCTGCCTTTTACCAGGACTCTCCCGGGTAAGTGGGGCCTACCCAGACAATCCAGGATTATCTCCTCAAAATCCTTAATCACATCTGCAAAGACCCTTTTACCCTGTAAAGTAATGTATTCATGGATTAGGACTTGGACATGGTGGGGGGGGGGCGCGATTATGCAGCTTTATATACACCCCTTCACCAGGAGGATCAGTCATCACCCTCAAGAGGAAAAAGATTTAGTCTGTGCCTTAAACAGTGCATATTCAAAATTTTCGAATGTGTCTGCCAATCAGTAAAACCTTGTGCATGCATGTTTAATATGTGCTTAATTGTTTATAGGTTATAGGTCAGTATATTAGTGTATAAGTATACTAGTAATATGTTAGTATACATAATGAATTTGCGTAATTGGCAGTTTAAAGAAAATGAGAAAGAAAAGCCATCTTAATTTCTGTTAATGCTACCTTTTCGCTCTCATTTAAAAAGTGGTAATTTTCGGTGAGTGCCGTGATTGGCTAGATTATTTAGAATCACAGTGTGGATGGAGGATTGCTCATACTAGTTAGGCGTCTTAGCCCTGCCGTTTCCTTGTTGGCTTGTGTAGGATTCTGGTGGATGAAACATAGTAGCTGCTTTCATGGAGCCTACTGTGATTGAGAGAATACATTCTGTGATCTAAAGTTACGAATCTGTGAAATAAATTTCAGAGAGAAGGAAAGTTAAAGTTTTTAAAACTGGGGCAACTAGGAGAATTGGAGGTGTTCAAAAAGAAAGGGTTTGAGAGAGGAGCCGTTAATTCAGGCGAGTGCCTATCCACAAGGAGACCTAATGCAGACACTTGATATGTGGGCCTCAGTGCAGGTGAGCCTGGGCTGGAGTTGTCCTCATCCAGGGGACCGTTTTCGAAAACAATGTTGAAGGAAGGAACATGGAGGTTCTACATACACTTAGAATTGAGAAAGTGCGAAGCAAAGCTCCGAAGGGAAGGAGGAAACGTGTTTGAGCTGAAGGATGGGAAGAGGTTTAAGGAGGTAATTTGAATGATCAGCAATATAAAAGGTCTCAGATAAGGCTGAAAAGCTTGAAAAGTAAGAGAAGGGCTTTGTTTGCAAAAGAGGAAAGGGATTGATAAGCTTTTGGGAGTGGAAATAGAAGATATTTCAAGAACTGGCAGGCGTGAGTTCTCACACGTTTGCTTGGCAGCCAGAAGGGCTAGAAGAGGCTGGAATAGCCTAATGGCTGTACATTTGGACCCATCCTACACAGTGTCACTGGATTTATTTTACCAACACGGAGCTTTGAGTCTACCAGTGCCTTGCTAAAATATCTTTCAGAGGCTTATTTTTTGCCTGAGGGTAAAAATTTAAACCCTCATCTTAAAGGCCTGAAGTCTGGCCCAAACCTACTCTTGGAGCTTTTTTTTCTACTGTCCCCTAGAGAGGCTTTCTCTTGCAGCATGATTAACCCATTAGCCTGGTAGTTATTTATTTGGAGACTATTTTTGTAGTTTCAAACTGAAAATTAAGGTAGCAAAGCTATTGCAGCTTGAAATGTATAGGCTAACTGCACCTTATGTAATTTCTTAAAATATATCGTTATCAAGTTTGATATATGATTAATTCCAGCAGCTTCGAGGACAAATTGTATTGGCTGAATTTCTCATTGTATTTAAGATGTATAAACAGAACATTCCACATTGTTCAGTAAGTGCTTCCGCATGTTGGATCCATGAAATTAAAGGCCAATTTAGTGAAACAGTCCTCTAATAGGCTTTGATACGTAGAATATTTAAGCTAAGAGAACCAATGACCAGCTGTATATCAAAGTGAACATTAAAGATCAGAACTGTTGAAATTTAAAGGTTTCTTTAGAAGCAAACACTGGGATATAGAGTTTTCTTCAGCCAAGCTGTACAGTTTGATGTGGTTTGATTGGAGATGCTGAGGCAGCCAAATAGAATGAAAACTGGGAAAGAAAGGGACACGGTGTGACCTCTTACCTACCAGCAGGTAGACCTAGCAGAATAGAAGCAACCTTAAAAGAGCCCCCAAGCTGATAACAGATTAAGAATGTCTTTTAATACATTGTGATTGAAAGAAAGCAAGGTGCTTATTGAGCAAAGGCACTGGAGGCCCAGTGATCTTTTGGTCTTGTTTTATTACCAGTTTTTGACCAAAGTGGCTTCCATATGATTCACCACTTTCCCACAAGTCTCTCGGTACTTCATAGAATTTATTTTTTCAAATTTACAGGCAGTAATTAAAAAAAAAAAAAAGTAATTTTCACTGTACTTTCCCACCTGCATGTTCCATGTAGATGTCTTTCCTGGAATGCATTTTTTTCCCCCTTTTTTGGAGGAGAGGATGTGACAGGGCATTACTTAAGCACACTGGTCTAATTGAATGGCTAGCACTGTGTTTCTGTACCAGGGATTCGATTTGTACTGGGCTCTCCCTTTTCTAAGCTCTTTGTCAAAAGCTGTTTTAATCCATGGTTAAAGGAAGAGCTAAGTGTTGCGTGAGAAACAGAAAATGTAAAGTAATTTCAGTTGGGTTGTAGTAAGTGCTCAGATAGAGATACGCCTAAGGGCTGTGGGCATTTAGAGGAGGGTCACCAAACCCCAGCTTGTGGGAAATCAGAAAAGTCTTCTAGTTCCTAACTAGTTCCTGCCCCCAGAAAAAAGAATAAGAATTTAGTCAGGTTTTGGATGGCGGGGAGTGAGAGCAGGGGCAGGCCATGCTTGGAAGAGGGAACAGCATGAGCCAGAGACTCGGAAGCATGAGACAGCATGGTACGTGCTCAAGGAACACACAAGCAATTCTGTATCACTGAAGCGTAAAGTGGGAGGCGGGGAGTGGCAAGAGTTACAAAGCTGAAGACCTGCCTACGCAGTAAAAGAATTTTAGAGATTTTTAAATATCATTCTGGGAAGTTTGAATTTTGTCATGTATAGTCTAGTCTATAAAGGGTCTTAAGTGGGAGAATGGTCTCCTGATAATTTACTCGGTTTTTGGCAATGGCGTGAAGCGTTGGTTTGCAGAGGTAACAAGATAGGAATTAGGAAGCTCTGTTAGGGGTGATCTCGGTAAGAGATGAGGCTTGAGCTAAGCTGATCGTAAAACAGGGCTGGAGAAATGAATTACAGAAATTGGAGGTAAATAAACAGGAGATGACAGGTAAGGATGAAGGATGAGGCGGCGTACTGCCAGTTTTCAGGTTTTTAATGTGAGGACAGGGTAGATATCAGTGCCACATGGTGAGATCAGGGATGTAGGAAGAGATTTGGAGAAGGAAGAGATTGTGTTCGTGTTTAGATTTATTTATTTATTTGTTTTTGATATATCTTGGAACATGAAGGAAGAGTCAACTATTAAATTTATTCTCAGCATTAATATAGGGTATCATTGAATGGTTTTAAGGCATGGACTAGTTAAGAAAAGGTAATCAAAGCTAAAGATAAAAATTTTGGTCACATCAGCTGAAAACCATGAAAGTAGTTGAGATTTACTAAGAAATGCATAAGGGAAGACTGATAACAGAATTTGAGTAGTGAGCAGAAGCAGCATGTCATAGGAGACTCAGAAGAGCCAGAGAGCTATGAGCGTCAGAAGGGTGTAATTTGACAAGCCAAGGAGAGGGTTTCAAGTGGAAGCAGTTGTCAAAGTTGCCATATGCAGCGAAGAAATCAAAAAAGGTAAATTCTGCCACAGCCATACCAATTTCAATGGTAAAATGAGGGCACAATTGAGAATTCAGTGGGTTGGGAACTAAGTAGAAGTGAAGAAGTTCAGACTATAAAGTATGCACAGCTCTGGAATTTGATAAGTGAAAGGAGATCAAAAGGACAATAGCTGATATCAGCTAACATTTAGTGCATGTTCTGTGCCAGGCTGAGCAGAGCACGTGCATTATTTCATTCTCCTCATAGTAACTTCATTGATATTTTCCTCATAATAACTACAGTATTGATATGGAGGCACACATGTTTTATAATTTGTCCAAGAACATAGAACTTATAGATGGGGAACCTAGCATTAACACTTGGGTCTCTTGACTCCGAAGTCCATGCCGTAGCCAGCACATTACACAGCTTCGTATTTATCACATGGCCAGTGTTTAAATCATAGGTAAATGTTGCTCTTCCTTTGTGATAGTTCTGATATGTTTATGTTATGCTATAATTAGCCTTGACTGGTATCATCAGTTCTTGAGTGAATATACCAGTGCTATTTTCTTAAACTTTTTCATTCATCTACTGACCCGAGAACATGAAATATGAAATGCGGCAATACAGAAAGCTTTGGAGAGGGCTGGCTCTAGGTTTGCAGTCACAAGCCGAGTGACTTCAGGCAAGTTAACTTCTGAGTTTTAGGTTCTTTATTTGTAAAAATTGGATTAATACTTTAAAAATCTTGACAAATAAAAAAAAAATGACTTTTTTCTTCTAGAGACATCAGATGCTTAAGGTTGGGTTGCTCATACTTGTTCATGCCACATCTTTCTTGCCCCATTTCACATCATTATTCTTTTATCTTCGCCTTCCGTTTCATGCCTGTGTACCTCCATTTTAGGCATTTATTCTAGACTGTAGTGTATGTATTTAGATGTGTATTTTTCTTCCAAAATTATATTATTTTGTGTGTGTGTTTTAAAATTTACATAAATGGTATAATGCTATTAATCTCATTCTTTTTCCTACTCTTTTCCACTTCACACTTTTTTTTGCTTTAGTTACTGGAATCATTAAAATGAATTCTAGCAGTTAATGATGTGGCACATGCCTTCAGGAAGGTCTGATATCATTCATTCATTCAGTGGGTATTTATTGAGCACTATGTGTATGCTGCTTCTAAAGAGAGTCATCATGCCAGCGAATGCATTTGGGAGTCTCTGTTCCAGTTGTCTGTCTGTTGCTATTCCAGTCCTGCAGTCTAATTAGAGTGCTTTTGTAATAAATTTAATTATCTGGCAAGGTGAACCACACGCCTTTGCTTTTTTTGGTTAATTTAGTTAATCTTGGACCACTTTTTTTCCTACATCATATTTAGAACAATAGGATCTTTCAGGTGTTTTGAAAGGAGTTATATTTGAGCCATGAGTTACTTTAGAGAGAATTACCACCTTTACATTGCTGTCACCAGCATTCCATCTGTGAACATAGTAGGTCTTCATTTATTTATCTCTTCATTTTATAATTATTATCAAAGTTATAAATAGTTGTGTGTTATTTAGATTAATTTCTAAATTATTTTACAATGTTTGTCATTCTAGTAGTCTATTTTCTATTATTTCTGGGGAGGAAAATATTGACTTTTCGCTTATGTTTTTAAATTGAGATAATTTGCATACTATGAAATGCCCATATATTAACTACACATAGTTGCATCACTTTTGACATATGCATACATCTTTGTAACCCATCAAGATATAGAATATTTCCACCATCCCAGAATGTTCTCTCATATCCTTTTTGGCAAATCCCCTAGAGCACAACCAGTGATTTGATTCCTGTCACCCTGTATTAGTTTTGCTAATTCTGGAACTTCATCTAAATGGGATTATAGAGTATTTATTCTTGCGTCTGGGTTCTTTCATTCAGGATAATGTTTCTGAAATTTATTCATATTGTTTTGTTATTAATTTGTCCCTTTTCGTTGCACATAATAGTACATTGTATGAATATACTATGTTTGTTTATTCTCCTGTTGTTGGACATGTGGGCTGCTTCCAAGTTTTGTCTATTATGAGTAAAAGCTACTGGGGATATTTTCGTAGAAGGCTTTTTATGGACGTCGTTTTCGTTTTTCTTGGGAAGTACCTAACAGTGGAATTGCAAGTGCTGAAGCAGATGGATAGCGCACGCGGCTTCTGCGTGTATTACCCGGGGAAAGACACGTCATCTCTGAGGGAGGGTTCTGGCCAGGAATACATGACTTGGATCTCGTCATGATGAAACATCAGATAAACCTCAACTAAGGATCATATTATTTAAAAGTAAAACAGCCAAGTTCTTCAAAAATATCAGTGCTACATAAGATAAGGCCAGGACTGTGCCAGGTTAAAGGAGACTGAGGACACATGACAGTGCTAGACAGGACCTCAGACTCGATTCTGTACGTGGAATGAGGGGTGGAGATGCTGTGAGGTCATTATTGGGTTAGTTGACAATTTGCATATGAATGATAAAATATCAAGTCAGTGATACATTACCGAAGTTGATGATTGTACTTTGATTATGCATGAGAATGTTCTTATTCTGCGGAAATACATAATAAGATATTTAGAGATAAATTACATGGAGAAGGGGAGAGAGGGAGGGAGAATGAATGTATGCAGTGAGCGAATGGCAAACGATGGAACAAATGGGTAAAAGGTTAACAGTACGTTGATATGAGTAAAGAGTTTGTAGATACTTTTTGTACTATACTGACAGTACTGAAAGTTTGAAATTATTTCCAAATAAAAAGTGAAAGAAAAAAAACTGGGTTGAGATTTCCCCCTTCTCTATGTGAGGTGTTGATTAAGCCACTCAGATTCCTTTAATTATCATTAGTTTATTCCAGTTTTTGTATGCTTTGTGCCAGTTTTGCTACTTTCCTAGTAATAGCCATATTTTTAAGTTTTATATAGTTTGTGACATTTTGTAATTAAAAAATCTGTTTTTTTTTGTGCATGGTTATTTCATGTTTTTATACCATATTTTGTTCATTTGTATCACCAAGTCTCTTTAGTTGGTTTTGCCAGAGGTTTGTCCTTTTTAATATTTTCTTCAAAGAACCAGCTTTTGGTTTTTTTTAATCTTCTTTGCCTTTTTATGCTTTCTATTTCAGTGATTTCTGTTCTTATATACTTCGTTTTTCCTTTGGAATTTATATTGTCTTTTATCTTTTTGACTTGAAAGATAAGCTCTTTTGTTTACAGTAGTTGTCTTCAGTTGTGTTCAAAAACATAGTTTTCCTGCATCCCACCAATTTTGACCTGTAGTCTTTTGCTATAATATTTCAGAATATTGCTTACTATTTTAACTGAGGAATTATCCTGCTGTATAATTTTTGTTTCCAGGCTTAAGATGTTGTTAGCTGTCTTTTAATTTCAAATTTTGTTGCAGTGTGTTTGGAGAGTATAGTTTATTAGACCTTGAGTCTCTGGAATTTCAGTCTTCTTTTGAAGCTTTAGTGTATGGTCAGTAAATTGTCCTAGAAATCATGTGCAAATAGATAGAACTCTCCCAAATGGGATTTTTAAATCAAGTATTTATTCAGTGTTGTAGAAGTTATAGGATGGGGTACAATTTAGTATCAAGGACATTTTATAATAGTTTTAGATCAGATCAGCACTGAGTAAGAGGATAAAAGAACAAATTAGGAATAGTTCAAAAGTAAAAATGAACTTGAAGCAATCTACATCAGTTATCCTCACTAGACCATGTTCTGAGGAAAACACCGAGTTCTAAGTGCTTTCTCTTCGAGTCCACAAAACAGTCCTATGAATAGGTAATATTATTTTGAAGAAGGAGGTACAGATAAATATTTGTTTAATGACCTTGCTCCAAATCGTACAGGCTGTGTGATTCTAGTCCTTATTCTTTTAACCGTCACACTAGGCCAGTGAGTAGAGTGTCGTGGTTGAATGTATCTTCTTGTTAAATCATCTACCTGTGCAAATCCTTGCTGTACACCTGCGTTATTGTGACCTGAAGGAATTGGAAAGACTTTCACTACTGTTTCCCTTTCATGAAGTTTTATCTTTTTTTCTCCATTAATTCTGAGTGCCAGATTCAACATCAGCGCTCATGGCTTGAAACCTCTTGCCTATATATGGTAGTAGTAATTATAATTTTACATCATCACATAGCTGATGTAGTGGTAACTCATTTGCTTGTATTACTTTTGAGACACTTCTTCAGAGAACATTTAAACAGAATTGATGAAAGCCATGTTCACACTAGGCTTGTTCTTTCTTGAAATGCTGTCCCAGCTTACATTTGATTTTTGTTACTTTCCACTTCCCATCAGACCCTAAAAATTATTTGCTGTAGACCAGACCTTTTGGAGTTGTTGATGTTTAAAGGTCTTGAGGAAGTTTTGTGGCAATTTCTACTCTAGGATAAATTTTTTTAATATTAGGTCGTTCTAGCTTTATATTAGCTGAAATTTGACTTAGTTATTTTTATTTTTTTTTAGTGAAATTTGTTAATCGACTTAATGGCTGCTGCAAGTTTTTCATTTATCGTTTTCAACAGGCTCACTTCACTTTATCTTTCTTGTATAAAATTATGTGGCGGCCACAATTGGAGCCAGTGTGGGTGTTTACAAGATGGTCAGTGACTTCATGATAGGGAGACTTGGTGAATACGGTCCCTTTCCACAGGAGTGAGATAGCCATAGTTTTGGAGGTGGCAGAATTGTGCTTTTTGTAACTGGATCCTTTGCAAATTTTTTTAAAAAAATTTTCAGTTACTTGCATAAAAACTGGTTAAATTGTCATTGAAAAGCTGTTTCTTTTTTTGTGCTTTTCTGTTAAAGAGAAGGCAGAGCTTGGTGATATTTTTTTAACAATCCCTCCCCCCCCCACCCCTCGGCAAAGTTCCTACTGGGAAGATGATTTCGTTTGGGCCTGTGTTACCCGCACACCTTTACTGAGCTTCACTTTGTCGCACTTCACAGACACTTGTTTTTACAAACTGAAGGTTTGTGGCCACCCTGCATCAAGCAAGTCTTTTGGTGCCCTTTTCCCAACAGCATTTGCCTACTTCAGGTCTCTGTGTCATATTTTGATAATTCTTGCAAAATTTTGAACTTTTTTGTTAATGGTGATCTGTGTTCAGTGATCTCGATGTCACTGTTATAATTGTTTCAGGGCAGCACGAACTGTACCCCTATGAGATGCAGACTTGACTGATAAATGCATTCTGAGTGCTCCACCGACCAGCCGGTCCCCTCTCTGCCCCTCCTTGGGTCTCCCTGTTCCTCCAGACACGGCAGTATTGAAATGAGGCTAGCTTATCATGCTGCCAGGACCTCTGAGTGTCAAGTGAAAGGAGAATTTGCAGGTCTCTCACTTTAAATTGAAAGCTAGAAATGATTCAGCTCTGAGGTAGGCACGTCAGAAGCCAAGACAGGCCAAAGGCTAGACCTCTTGCACCAAACAGCCAAGTTGTGAATGCAAAGGACACGTTCTTGAAGGAAATTAAAAGTGCTACTCCAGTGAACACGTGGATGTTAAGAAAGTGAAACTTCAGCCTTACTGCTGACATGGAGAAAGTTTTATTGGCCTGGACAGGAGATAAGCCAGCTACAGCAGTACCCGCTGAGGCCAAAGCCTAATGCGGAGCAAGGCCCTAACTCTCTTTATCTCTGTGAAGGCTGGGAGAGGTGAGGGAGCTGTGGGAGGAAAGTCTGAAGCCAGCAGAGGTTGGTTCACGAGGTTTAAGAAAAGAAATCGTCTCCATAACATCAGAGTGCGAGGCGAAGCAGCAAGTGCCGATGCAGGAGCTGCAGCAAGTCATCCAGTCCTAGGCAGATCATTCCCGAAGGCGGCTGCACTGAAAGACAGATGTTCAATGTAGATGAAACAGCCTCGTACTGGAAGATGGGGCTTTCACAGGGGGTAAATAAATGCCTGGCTTCAAAGCTTCCAAGGATGGGCTGACTCTCCCGTTAGGGGCTAGTGCAGCTGGTGACTTCAAGTTGACGCCAGTGCTCACCATTCTGCATATCCTAAGGCCCCTAAGAATGATGCTAAGTCTACTCTGCCTGTGCCATATAAATGGAAGAACAAAGCCTAGATGACAGCACATCTGTGTACAGCATGGTTTACTGAATATTTAAGCCCACTGTTGAGACGTACTACTCAGGAAAAAAAGATTCCTTTCAAGATATTGACTGTACCTGGTCCCCCAAGAGCTCTGATGGAGATGCACAGCAGGATTAATAGTGTTTTCATGCCCATTAACACAACATTTCTGTAGCCCATGGATCAAGGAATAATTTTGACTTTCAAGTCTAGTGATTTAAGAAATACATTTTGTAAGGCAATGGCTGCCATAGATAGTGAATCCTCTAATGGAGCTGAGCAAAAGAAATTGAAAACCTTCTGGAAGGATTCACACTTCTAGATGCCATTAAGAACATTTACAATTCATGGGAAGAGGTCAAAACTCAACATTAACATGAGTTTGGAAGAAGTTGATTCCACTTCTCATGGGGGACTTTGAGGGGTTCAGGACTTGAGTGGAGGAAATAATTGCGGATGTGGTGAAAGTAGCGAGAGAACTAGAGTTAGAAGTGGAGCCTGAAGATGTGACTGAATTGCTGCCATCTCATGATAGAACTTGAATGGGTGAGGAGCTGCTTCTTAGGACGAGCCAAGAAAGTTTTTTTGAGATGGAATCTACTGGTAAAGATGCTGTGAAGATGGATGAAATAACAACAGAGGTTTTGGAATTACTACATCAAGTTATCTGATAAAGCAGCAGCAGGGTTTGAGAGGATCAACTCCAATTTTGAAAGAAGTTCTACGGTAGATAAAATGTTATGAAAGAGTATCACATGCTCCAGAGAAATTCATGAAGAGTCACTTGACGCGGCTGACTTCATGATTGTCTTATTTTAAGAAATTGCCGCAGCCACGCCAAGCCTTCAGCCACTGCTCTGACCAGTCAGCAGCCGTTAGCACCAAGGCAGGGCCCTCCGCCAGCCAAAGATTACCATTCTCTGAAGGCTCAGACGATGGTTAGAATGTTTTAGCAGTAAAATATTTTTTAATTAAGGTATATACATTAAGAGGTCCCAGCTCAAATAATGAGGCAGGAAAAGAAAAAGGGTAAGTTCTTCCTTCTGCTTTTTGTTCTAAGTGCGTGTATGGTTTTAAAATCTTCCACATGTTAGCTTGAATTGTGTAAAATTGACTTTTTTCAAGTTAAAGAATGTCAAATATTGCCAATTTCGAATAGTTTTACTTAATTGTACATTTCTTGCTAAGTTTATGTTTAGTATTTTATTGTTTCGGTTGTAAATGAGGACTTACATCTTGTAACTGGTGGTAATGGTTTGAGTCTATTGATTTGTTTCCTAATTTTATACCTAGGAATATAATTTTTGTACCCAAGACTTCTTTCAATAAGTAATTCTCTTTAGTTTTCCACCTATATAAAGTCATTATCTGTGATTAATGATAATTTACTGTCTCCTTTTCCATTTTTATACCTTTTTTATCTTATTATGTAATACTAGTGATAATGGACATTCTTATCTTGTTTCAGATCTAAATAGGGGTATTTTTAGGTTCCTTCACTAAGTATGATATTGGCTTTTTGGCTTGTGTATTATGCATATATGTTTCCCATGTTAAATATCTACTTATTGACTTAAAATGTCTCGATGGATGTGCAAGTTTGGCAGATGTCTTTCGGTGCCTGTAGAGATAATTATAAGATATTTTCCCTTGATATTTTTCTATGGCAAACTAAATGAATAGATTTTATTATTTTAAACCATTTTTGAATATCAGTGCTAAATTCTACTTGATCATAACAGTGGCATGTTATTTCTTTGCTGTGTGCTTAGAGACTTTTCTTTATTGTTTTCTTTATAAGCTTTGTGTCTCATTTCATAAGTATCATTAACCTATGGTATTTATTTGTGTGTGTGCTCTTTCTGTTAATTTTTTATATCACTGTTATGTTCCTTGTAAAATATATTGGAAGTTTCTATGCTTTGAAATAGTTTAGGTACTTTAGAGTTATTTGTTCTTAACTGTTTGTTAGAATTTAGAATATTATTGGCACCTGATGCTTTAACAGCTTTCTCTATTCCTTTTGAGATAATTATCAAATATTTCTTTTGTGAAGTCTTTTCTGTGTATTTCATGAAATTCATAATGCCTTACTTGGAATGCTGATAATAGTCTATATTTTTCTTAGGACGTTAAATAAAAACCCTTGTCTTATGTACATCATTTGTCATCATTAAGTAAAGTTCTTAAGTACATTAGATAAGAACTATCTCTGTGTCTCTTGCCTCAAATTCAAGCCCTTTGCTTAACACCTTTTCTTTTTTCTTCTTTTTTTTTTTTTTTTGGCGGTGATGGTGGTGATGCATGTTTTACAGGCTTCCCAGTTGGCATGTATGTTGTAAAGAAAGTTCTTCAGCTTCATCATATTACTCTCAAGATGACAGTTGTGCGCTAGAAAATGAAGATGTACAATTCCAGAACAAGGTACTGTAAATAAAGTTGACGATGTCATTTGTATGTCATCTTTATAAGACTGCTTCAAAATATTCAAAATAAAAGTAATTTCAAAAATACTGTGACAAAATTTTTGGTGGAGATTTGTAAATTTCCTTGCTATAATCTGAGGAGTTACTCGGGTAATTCTGGAATTAAGCGACCTCTAGGATATTTATATATTCTTATTGCTTATATTTGGAATATCATAACAACATCCTTAGTCCTACAGTAGGGAGAAAAGTAGCACCTATTCAGAGAACTGAAAACTAGTGGTTTGCTTTTTAATTTACTAAATAAAAGATTTCTAACAAAACCCCAGTCTTATAAATTAAAAACTATTAGCAATACAGCTTATAAAGAGTCAGCAACCCATAGCTAGTTTCTTTTATGTAATTGGGTGGGGTGAATAGATAAGTCCAAGAAACCTGATGAGCTCTAAGTTATTTATCATTTTAAATGATAAAAGATGAATATTGGCTAGATTTGCCCCCCTCCCATCAATGTACTTATTTTAAAATACAGAAGGACTTTATACTGACTATAAAATATTTATATCCTATTTCCCTCCCCAAAGGAACCATAATTTACAGTTTCTTGTGAAAATGTCCACACTCTTCTCTTAGGTTTAGATATACTATTATGTAGCAAAAAAATTAATGTTTTTATTTTCATTAATATGTCATATTATAAATATAATGCATATTAACTTCCCACTGTCCCCCAATAATATCTCATGGACACCTTTTCATATTGCTGTATTCTTCTGAATGGCTACAGTTTTATTTCATTATATAGATATGTCATAATTAAACATTTTTTCATTCACAGACTTTTGCATTGTATCAACTGTGTG
The DNA here is from genome assembly GCA_028627145.1 of Eidolon dupreanum. NCBI lineage: Eukaryota > Metazoa > Chordata > Mammalia > Chiroptera > Pteropodidae > Eidolon > Eidolon dupreanum. Next base: position 3,535,974 of record CM053517.1, read on the forward strand.
TGTGTGTGTATGTTTGTGTATATTTGCATGTGTGTTTGTGTGTGAACATACATACTTATATGCTTCGGGGTGTTTTTGGCATGATATTTGGAGTGGATTATATAATTTTTGAGTTATGTAGAATATATTTCTTGGATGGAACATTTTACAGTTTTGAAGACTATTGCTGAATATCTCTCCAGAGTGTAATTTTATGCTTTCACCCACAATGTGCAAGACTTAGACCTGATCTCTTCTTTGATGAGAAATTTGAAGACTTAATGTTATAAGAATGAATTTAAGCAAAGCATTAAGGGAGAAAACATATTCTTTTCGCAAACATTTAGGTGCCTGGTATGTGCTATATAGGATACTTAAACAAAAATGAATGTGAACTTTGCTTTTATGAAGCTTATATTCTACATTCTAGAAGATACATTTAAAGACATAGAGGTACCTGAAATCCTAATTTGAAAGTGTCAAAAGAGAGATGACTCAAAGAGCTATAAATACATTCGTTTATCAGATATTTACTGAAGTCTTACTGTGTGCCTAACACATAGTACTGGATGGTGGGACTAAAGTGCTTATGAAGAAATCAAATGAGGTTCTTGAACTCAGTATACCTTTTAGGTGTAGGGGCATGGAGGGGAATGTGGGAAGGTAGATGGTAAATGTGTGAACAAAAGTAATTAGAGTCAAATGCGTACAAGACACTGTCTTGGTTGTAAAGTATAGAAAGAGAGGGTCTTTACTATTGTTTCAGAACTGTTTTATGAAACAATTTTTATTAGTTAGTTTTTTTCTTTCTTGCAATATAGGATGAAAAAGAGGGACCTGTCAGTGCTGAATTATCTGGAAAAGTGGGTTCAAACTTACCTGTTCCTCCAGAAGAACAGAAATTAAAAGATGACCACATTGTGGATGTACAAGTAAGTTATGTTGCTTTGATTTTTAATGGTAAGCTTTTTCATATTGGGTATTGTTTTTTTTTTCTTTTGAAGTGCCATGCAACTGGCCTTAATACTATTTACCTGCTAAGAGTACAGCTTTTGCAAAATTACTGATTTAATAATAAATGAGACCATTTTCTTTGTAGTGAAAGATTGGGTGTAAGTTCTTATTTCTTCTTAGGTTTTATTTTCGCTCTCTATAATATATCTTGTCTCTTTAGGTTTTCAAATGTCAGGAGACTTTTTTTCCTAACTTAAAAGAAAGTATTTCTATGTAGAACACAGGGTATTTTAATACCACTTAGTGTGAAATACAAATTAATAAATAATAGGTTAAAATGTTTTTCACTTTTTCTCTTATATTATGTCCTGAAGACTATTTTCCATTTTGTACACTAGGTGTAATGAAAGGTATTAAAAACTAGACCAGAATGCTGAAGCATGTGGAAAGCATTTAATATCAGAAATGGCTGAAAGAACTGGGGAGATTTGAGCTGGAAGAAGGACTAAGGATAAACTACCTCAGATATTAACAAAAACAAGTTTCAGCTCAGTACAAGGGAGAATTCTCTTTAAAATTCAGGCAGCTATTTTATGACTTTATTGGGTTATCTAAGGAGATATAGTGACTTTCATTTTGTTGAATTTTGGAGGACATTTGTCAAACTTTTGTGCTGAAGAGTAAGAGAAAAGTGATCTCTGTAGCCCTTCTAATAATGTTACTATCGTGAATAGTCCTCCTATTGTGCATTTTCTAGAATTTTCCATCATGGTATACTCTTGCTCAAATATTTTGAAGTGTTTATTGCATCTTATAGACCGTGCTATTCAGTACAGTGGCCACTAGCTACATGTGGCTCTTGAGCAGTGGAAATGTGGCTGGTCCAAATTGAGATTTACTATAATTATAAAATATATGTCAAGTTTTGGAGACTTTGTAAAAGAAAAAAAAAAGCATAAAACACCTCAGTTTTTTTTACATTGAATACATGTCGAAGTGATAATACAGTATTTGATAATATTTCTCAAGGCCTCCACCAAAAATGCAAACTATTTGCATCCCTTTGTGAATTTTTCATTTCAGTGTAAGTAATTCCCCAACTGATCACATTTTATATTCTTCGAGTCTATGTCTGTGCTTTCTTTCTGCGCCTCCTTCTGAGTCCTGGTTCTTCCAGTCCACAATGTCCACAGTCTGTCTTTTCCTTGAACTGAGCATAAGGACCTTTCACTCGATTCTCAGGTCCTGTGCTGGACATCAGGAACGTGAAGAGCAAGCGATATAGTCCTTACTCAAGACGTTTATAGTAGAGTTGGAGAGGAGGAGATGTAAATAAGGACAGTGACGTGTTACGGAAGCTGTGATGAAAGTCTGCACAGGGAGCAGTGGAGGCCTGGAGGAAGGGGAATGGCTGGTTCTGTTTAGGGTTGTTTGTGGGGGAGGACGTGCCGATAGGGGTTTTTAATATGAGCGGGTGTTAGGAAGATTTCTGATTGTGTTTTGGAGGGACAAATGGCCCAGAGCATGCAGGGCTGAAGGAGCAGCAAGATTCGTGTATTGCTTTGTAGTGTTACTTGTCCATGCCTTGTGTTGTTGTTTATATTAATACACATTATCTTCTGAGCTACTCACAGGCAAGAACTGTGTGCTGTACTATTTTTTATATTTACATAGGATTTCTATGTTGCTGCTAGCATTAATTAATTACAGTAAGAGGGAAATATTTGTAGGTTCTGTTACAAAATAGGAAATAAGAAAGAAGAAAGACATTCATTTGTCCCAGTTCATGAAATGCCATGAAAAACATGTAGAGCTTGTATTTTAATCTGAAATGTATTCCTTAGGGTGATAATGTTGGAAGAAAAGAAAGTACTTCGTTAGTGAATGTTCTTTATTTTGTCACTTAGAGACATACTCTTTATACAATCCTTTTCGGCTAAAGAGGTAATTTACTAATCTCAACATTTAATGTACCTTTTTTCAAAACAGAATATGGAGTCAAAGAAGTTAAGTCCACCTGTGCTTGAAACACTTTCTACAGTTGATCCACAAGATTCTTCCAGTGTAGCTGTGGACAGTGAAAACATCGAAAATATTTCCAGCTCTTCTACCTCAGAAATCATTCCAATCCCAAAGCTTGAGTAAGTCTTTGCAAAGTAAAAAAAAAAAAAAAAAAAAAAAAAAGAATCTCATTAGATAATAATAGAAAGGTTTCTTTTATATGGAATAAGGCATCTTGATACTCAGATTTAAGTTTAGGCTATATAGCAGACCAAAGTAAGTTATAATGCCTGTGTTTTGTGTTTTATTATTTTTTAAGGTAATGATTTTACAATATAACGAGTATTTATTTGGCTGCTTAACTTAGTGATGCTGATTGGTTCCCAGCCATGAGGTTCTAGTGGTTTGAGAAACAATGCTTATTTAAGTAATCTTCCTTATAAATATCAAAAATTCAAATGTCAGATTATTCATTCCTATTAAGTATCATTGCAGCATTCCATTCATAGTTATGTCTTTGTGTGAATATGTCCCTTTTCAAACTTGATAATAAATATTTAGAATATTTAGGCTTAGGGTTTTCTTAATTTAGAAAAAAGTTTTAAAAACCTATTATGTACTCCTAGTTCAAGCAACATTACAAAGAATAAAATAACATTCTCTTAATACTACATTAAGCATTTTCTTTATCATTTGAGTTAATGCACATAAAACATATAGGACAGTATCTGGCACTTAGTATGTCAATTAATGTCATTATCATCACTGCTATTTTTTTTTTTTTATCACAGGCACTTTTTAAATACCAGTCTCCTCAATAATGTAAGGGCTGAGTTGAAGGAAATGTACACAGAATGTCCCACTTACCATTTAGGAGTTCATTCCAGTGAGGGACAAGGAAACAGGAGATGTGCTTAGTATTTAAAATCTTTAAATATTAAATACTTATTTCAGAAAGAATTTAAGACTAGATGCTATATATTTGAATAGTACCTTATTTTCCTGTTATGTTTGACATGACCCTTTCATGAAATGGAAGTGATTTAGGGGAAAGTATGAGGATTACATTTTTAAAATGAAATTCTAAAAGTACCTTAAGAACTTAATGCAGTGTTTTGAAATAATAGATGATTTTTTGATGCTATAGGCAACAACTTCAACATTGGTAGAATACTGTACTAAGAGTATAGTATGGAATACTTTACTACACTAGGAAATGAAACATTAGAGACACACTTAGAAGAAATAATTTAAAAATCTTATTTTTGTTGATACGACCAAATTTGGTAATTAGCTATTGAGAGTCTAGGGGCACTAATAGATCAAGAGTCAACAGTTGACTTCACATGATTTGAAATAAGTGAATTCTTGAAAACAGTCTGCAGAACCGTAAAGCATTCTTCTCTGGCTAAGATTATGTTTTGGAAATCACTGATACAATTTTTTAACTTATGCTACATTATGTCAATTAAATTACCAGCTTTTGTTTTTTGTTTGTTTCTATTCTTAGTGAAATAGAAAAATCTGGTACTATTCCTATAGCCACGCCATCTGAAACCGAGCAGTCTGAAACCAACTGTGATGTTGCTGAGGCTCTCGATGCAGACACTCCAGCCGACCAGCCTGCCTTTGTCAGCCCACACGAAAGGTGGGTGTGAGCAGGTGTATTACCCTTCGCACATTCTGGAATAACGGCAGTGTCGTGTTTGAATGGCCTTTGGCATGTGGACTTTAATTCCACTTTATGATTGAGAGAAAGCTGATCTCTTTGTGCTCCTTCCTTGGTTTATTTCGTATATGATAATTATAATATTTAGATTGTATGAATTTGTTATTTAGCTAAAATTTGTTTATGTCTTTTGGTTTCGAACAGCCTTGTTGGCCAACATATAGAAAACGTGTCATCTTCACATGGCAAAGGAAAGATAACAAAATCAGAATTTGAGTCAAAAGTTTCAGCAAGCGATCAGGGTGGTGGTGATCCAAAATCTGCACTGAATGCTTCAGATAACTTAAAAAACGAGGTAAGTGTGTCTCCTACTTTTGTTTTTAGCTAATCTGTAATTTGCTAACCATATTTGCCATAGAACCAGTGGTTACGTAGTTAATGACTTATGTGGAACTGCAGTGAGCTGCGCTCCCCATGTTGTTGCCAGTGTGCTGTCTGTATGTAAAGTTGCTCTTGTTATGAACTCTCCTTGGGTATATGCAGTTAAATGCTTTCTGCCACCATCACCTCTTTGTGTTGGATGCATAGTCTTTATTTAATCATGTGCTTAGCTGTGTAGAAGAAGCAATGATTATTAAATTTAAGTATCTTCAGAATATAAGTTCAACTAAATAGTACAAGGTTAAATGTAGGCTCTTCAACCATAATTATTTCAATGCAACACTTTACCTTTTGTTATTTGTATGCAAAATACAACTAAACCAGCTTATATTGAAGAGCATGATCCAAACAGTAAAGACGGCTTCTCCCTGTATCACAGTTTTACTTTTCTCCTTCTGAGTTCTCCTTTGACTTCAGATAGGGGCCTATATAGAATTTCCTGAAAAAATGTTGACAGAGAAGTTTCAGCCCCCTTGAGGTAAGAATTAAGGAAGTAAAAGAGATGAAGGCCATTTAACAGAAACAAAATACACGAAATCGGAGTATTTCAAAAACTACGTCCACGTTTGTTCCTTTTTAATTTAGAACTTCTGTTCTCCACCTTCTCTTTCACATGTTGTCATAACTAATTAAACTTCGTTCTGGAGGATTCTACTGCTTCAGTGATGCTTCTTATAAATATAGGAGGTCTGCATTTCATAGTCCAGCATCTTGAAGGAACAAATTTTCCCACTGAAACCAAATCAGGCGTATGTTACAGTGCAGCCATAAATAAAGTAGCAAACATTGCAAAATGTCTTCTTTGGAACTATTAAAGTTCCAAAGAGTACCTCTGTATTCTTTGAAAGTTGAAATCTGTTTATTTTTTCAGAGTTCTGATTATACAAAACCAGAAGAAATTGACCCTACACCTGTAACAAGTCCCAAAGACCCAGAAGATATACCGACGTTTGATGAGTGGAAGAAGAAAGTCATGGAAGTAGAAAAAGAAAAGAGTAAGTGCACTGGGACCCTTTCTTTTTCCTTTTTGTAAAGGGACTGGTTTAAATATGTTTTTCTCTTTTTAGTTAGTAAAATAAAATAAAACTTTGAAAACTTTTTGATGGTTAAACTTGCCAGGATGCTGTTAATTACCCATATATAATTTACCTGTGTATAATTATACACAGTTTTAGTCTAAACCAAATTTCATTCTTATAAATTATTAAATGAGGTTAAAATAAGATAAAGAAGGCCAAGCAGTGATTTTCCTCTCAGTTTGTAAGAGGAAATTTGGAAAGTTCTGAGTCATGAAGCTTTAAACTGTAAATACAGTTGGATTAAAGTATTAACACTTTCTTTTTGCTTTTGTAGAACAATTCTCAGTTAAGAATTCTTAATATTGGGGTTAGAGATTGAGGGATAGCATTCATCTTTAATAGAATGAAATAGGTATATTTTTAAAAGCTTTGATTCTCATGGATAAGCTTCATTTTGTTAGTTATATTACTCAGACATAAGTACTATGGATTTTTGTAGCTGATCTGTTTATCGGGGATATTTTAAAGCTGTTGGGATAAAGCATTTTGAATTTCTTAATGGATTTTTAAAATACTTTCTGAAATATTAAAACCTGTTCTTCTCTAGACAGCAGCCTGTATATAGCTTTTGAGATCATTGTGTTGCTGGGGTATTTATTTTCAATCATAATCATCATGTATATGTTTATAATAAGGTTTGTCTGCAGGTCAGTCAATGCATGCACCTTCTAACGGAGCTCTACATGCCACGAAAAAGGTCCAGAAAAATCGAAATAATTATGCCTCAGTAGAATGTGGGGCCAAAATTTTGGCAGCTAATCCAGAAGCCAAGGTACTTAAATATAAAGTTTTTCTCTACCTATAGGAATCTAGTGACTTTATTAAATATAGGCATTGATTTTCTGGGAACTATATTTTAACGTGAGCTTTTTTCCTAATTCACTAATAAATGTAGGATTATGCTTTTAAAGACATTTTCTTATATGAATTCTTAGTTGTATTGGTTGATATATTGCACCCTTTTTTTTTTCTTTTGAAGACTTTATTTTTTAGAGCAATTTTAGGTTCATAGCAAATTGAGAAGATAACAGCGATTTCCCACATACCCTGTGCCCCTACACATGCACAGCCTGCCACCACAGATGTTTGTTGTTTGTTATACTCAATGAACTTACAGTGACACATTATTGTCATGCCAAGTCCACAGTTTATATTAGAGTTGAATCCTACATTCTGTGGATTTGGACAAATGTGTAATGACATCTATCCATCATTATGGTATCATACAGGGTAGAGTATTTCACGGCCCTAAAAATCCTCCGTGCCCTGCCTGTTCATCCTTCCTTTTTCCCAACTCCTGTCAACCACTCAACTTTTTACTACCTAAATAGTTTGTTCTTTATAATGTCATGTAGTTGAAATCATACAATATATAGCCTTTCAGATTGGCTTCTTTTTTTAGTAATATGCATTTAAGTTTTGTCCATGTCTTTTCATGGCTTTTTAGCTCATTTCTTTTTAGTGCTGAATAATATTCCACTGTCTGTATGTTTATCATAGTTTATTTATCCATTTACCTACTTAAGGGCATGCACTCTGATTTTAACTTTTTAAACCCGTGTGAAATTTTAAAAAGGAAATCGCTAATAGAAAATTATTTTTCCTTTATAGTAACAGATGTTCAAATGTTGCGTTGCAAGGCTAACAGTGCTGTCTATAGCCATAACTGGTCAATTTTAGCCAAATGAGTGTTTTTTCCCAAATGAGTGTTTCAGAATCTTTAGGTCTATTTTTAAGATCTAAAAATATAGAAATCCTAGAAAACTTCAGAGTTGAAATAAATATTCTTACTTAAGTAATTTATTCCCTTCCCCCCTTTTAAAATAGAGTACATCTGCTATTCTTATAGAAAATATGGATCTTTATATGTTGAATCCTTGCAGCACTAAAATTTGGTAAGTAATATAAAATTTAACAAAGCACATTCTATTTTTGTACATGCCATGTGAAACTTTTATGTTAAAGTTAAATTGATATGATTACATAGTCACTTAATAAAACGTTCGCTTGATTGGTGCTGGTACCGTACTTACCTTAGGTCCTGTGATACAAAATTGAAGACAAAATGCTTTTCTTTTAAGGAGGTCAAACACCCAACCAGACAAACAGTGATAGATCTAGTCAAACAATTATGACATAGTGTAAAAAGTGCTGTTGGAAGGGTATTATGGAAACAGCAGTGATACGTAGCTGCAGGAGGGGAGGAAAGAGGGCTTCTTGGAGGAGGTCATTCCTGAGCTGAGTCTTGAAGGATTCCTAGGAAAGTAGCAGATGAGGGGAGGGGTATTCAGAAACTGTAAGAATGGAGGGGTGGTGCTCAAGGGAGCACATTTCTTCTGGGCACCTGTAAGTAGTAGCAACCTGAAGAAGTCATTTTTGTCATAACAAGAATGAAAGTACATTTAAAGTAATGGTGGGTGATGAGACAGGAGAGTTAGTTTAGCAATAACCAGGCCATCTCATGCTATCTATACCCACCCAGCTTCAAGTTTTTGGAAGTTTATCTTGAAGACCATGAAGGGTAGTGTTTATTTTAAGTAAATAAGAGACATGATCTCACTGGGATTTTAAGAAGGTTTCTCCTCAAAGGACAGAATGCAGTTGGCACCAATTAGGAACCTTTTGGCATAGCTCAGGTGAGATGTGAGGCTTTAACAAGGCATTTGACAGTTTGGGTACAGAGGAGAGGTGACTGAGTACCTGAGAGGTTACTCTTGGTTACTCATTAGATATGGAGAAAAGAGACGCATGTAGGGAATTTTCCAGGATTTTGGCTTCACTGCTTGGAACTATGATTCTGCCATAACTAAGAATATGGGCAAAGGAACAGATTTACGGGGGGAATAATGTGCGATGGACTAACAGTTTTACTAATCTACTTGATTTTACTGCTCCAAAGTAGCTGTTTAAAAAAGGATTGAGGTAAATCACCACCACCTTATTGATTTACATATATAATTATTATTATTTTAATTTAAGGAGCAACTTTAAACTCTACAGGTAACGCTTATTCTTTTTGACTATTGGCCTTCACCCCTTTTGGTGTAAAGCACATTTATGTTCTGTTTGAAAATTCACACTAAAATATTTAAGGTTATTAAGGGGTCATTTTAAAAACTTAATTTTTCATTGTGCCACTTGGTCTGTAACTTGAATTTGAAGAAATGATTGAGATCATAAACAAAGTGTTATTTTGGGGTGTTTTTTTAATTTGTAAAGGCCCTAGTAGGGCTTTTGATTAAAAGAGATCAAATAACTGGTTTAAATAAGATAGACATTTAATTTTCTCCCGACAGAAAAGCCCAAGCTGGTAGGTGGCACAGGGGCGTCACACAGAACAGTTAAAGGCCCCACACACCTGTCATATTACTCTGCCTCTCCTAAGGTCTTGTCCCTGCCTGCATTGCTGAGATGATTTATTCTTCCACACCCTCGTTCCTATCTGTAAGGTGGGAGAAAGGAAATGGAGAGGAAACAGCTTTCTTTTAAAGGCTTGCCCTAGAAGTTGTAATTGACACTTCTGCTGACATCCCATTGCCCAGAACTAAGTACACAGCCAAAGACCGGGAAATACAGTCTTTGATGGGTGGCCATAGGCTCGGCTGCATCTTGGGGTGCTCTGCTACTAACAGGCAGAAAGGAAGAATGGGAAGTAATGGATTAGTGTTTACATTCTATAAAAGAGAGATAATATCCTTTGCAGTTTGGTTACAAGACTTAAAGGGTGTATTAAATCACCTAACGTGGTACCTGAGCCAGAGTGAGCACTGAGCCGATGTGGTTGGCTTTCTTCATGAGCTTTTCTCTGACACCTGGTTGTTTTTACTTAAGTCTCCTGGAATGCGGTGCTGTTCCAGAATTAAACACTGTATGCTAAGTTGGATGCTTCTGATTTATTTAACATTTAATTGTCAGTGTATAATCTCATTTGATATAATAATTAGTTTATTAAAGTCTTGATTAGAGTGCTAGATGTCATGAGTATTTCTTCTCCCCACTGCCATGCTGTACACAGTTTTAGTTTACACACATGGCACCATATTTTTAACTTTTTCTTAAGCAGCAATATTTTGTGGTATCTTTCCATGTCCATAAATATAGGTCTCTCGCATTACTTTTTAAAAACTTTATTGAGACATAACTGACATGCAATAAACTACACTTAAAAGAAACTGCAACATGTCAAAGTGTACAATTTGTTAACTTTGACATTTGTACATGAAGCCATCGCACCGTAAAGATAATGAACGTATGCATCTCCCCAAAAGTTTTCTCCTGCCTCTTGGTAATTTATCCTTCCCATCCCCCCACCACAATTACAGCTGTTTTTTTTCACTGTAAGTTAGGTATATTTTCTAGACTTTTATATAATAGAATTTAGGGTTTCTTATGCCATTTTTAGTGGCTGTCTGGTATTTCTTTGGATGGGCAATGAAATCAGACCTCTTTTGTTCATCAGTCGTCTGTGCTATAATCATGTAGGTTGATCCCCCATGCCCCCACCCCCCACACCCCCGACACACACACTTAAAAACTGTACTTTGGTATATTAAATGTATATACAAGGGCAGGCATTTGGAGCCGTGTGTCCTTAGGATAAATTTCTTAAAGTGTATTACTACATCAAAGGGTGTGTCACCTTTTGAAACAGTATACATTCTAAACTGTCCTCTAGACTAGACAGTTTATACTATCACTAGCTATTCTTAGTGAAGTCATTTATTCTCCAAGAAGGATCTTTGTCATTAAAAAATTATTTTTTAAAATGTGGGATAAAAATCAATGTCTTGTTTTATTTGTGGTCTCCTCACCCCAAGATATGCTTGGGAAATTCAGATGTTCCCTCATGGGTAGTCGAGGCTGCCAGTCCTCGCCCCTCCCTTTTTTTAATGAGTCGCTTCGTGACATTTAGTTTATGTAGACTGTTAGTGTGGCGTTTGGTATGAACTGTCGCTTTGGTTGGTCTATCTAAATAATTACCTTGTGTTCTTTTTGAAGGTTTGTTATTGAACTTTGTGAACCAATCCAAGTAAAGCAGCTTGATATTGCAAATTACGAATTATTTTCTTCTACTCCTAAAGACTTTCTGGTTTCTATCAGTGACAGGTAAATTCTAAAGCCAGTTTCTATCGAATTTTTGTCGGGTCTTCAGAATAAACATTTTTAAATGGGTCACTTTTTAAGATTTTAATTATTTTATTTTTATATTAATGTAGCAGTTTATATTATAGTACCATCATAGCGTAGACGCTTGTTAAGCAGTTTACTTTTGTCATTCCCTTCTAAGGTGAGGGAACAGACAAGGAGAGAGTAAGTGGGTTGCCCAGGTCACATGACTTGTGAGTTGCAGAACCAAAATTCGCATCTATATCTGTGTGACTTTAAAGTCCTTACTTTTCATTGTTATGCTCTCTCGTTTTTAAACATTTCTTATAAAGGTTATTTAAAAACATACATGAGTCCTTCATTTAATATCATGAGGTGTGTTTTTGTTAAGATATTATTTTGAAACTTTGTTGTAGGTGTGTGTGATTATAAAAGAAATACTAAACATACATTGTAAGGAATTTGGTAAAGAACCACAACCTATCAAGCAAAGATAGCTATTTTTTAAAATTTTGGTATATTCTTTCCAGTCTTTTCTGTGTATTTATTTACTAATCCTACCGAGTCAGTTTTTACTGCTTACATCCTGAGAATATTCATTTGTCTTTTACACATACTATTTTAAATGAGTACTTCATATTTTCTCCTTAACGGAGGAGTTGATTCATTCTGTAATTCCTTTTTGTGTGCCAACGATACGCCATGTAGGATGCTGTTATTCATTTAACCTTTCTACTATCGTGGATCACAAAGGGTTTTCCATGGTATTTCTTCCCCCATCCCACACTTAGCATTGCATATAGAAATAAAGTTTTGAAATAAATCCTCAAGACCTCAAAATCTATTTTTCTTCCACTAACCTTAGTCAGATCACTTCTTTTTCTCTAAGCTGTAATTTCCCTGTATATTACATGGCCATATCAGCTCTGACAAGTGTGTGTATGTTTTTTAATGTGATGAGAGCACTCATTGCTTTGAGGAATTCTTTAAATACTATAGTAAACAAAAATAATTTTAGATTTTTATATTAGATTTCCTTTTAAAGGAGGTACAACTATGTTAAGATCCGTGAAATTCAAATATGATTTCAAAGGGTTTTTTCTGTTTCCCTGCCCACCATAACTTTGACTTAGACTGTATATCATCACACACTTGTCGGTGCGGGAAGAGTATTCCCTTCTTCCTCCAAAACAGTCTTGGCTAATTTCTGTTTTAAAACTCAACAAGTGATCCTGGTCCTGCTTTGTCGTTTTCTTGTCTTCCCTTCTATTTGATGAGGGTGTGATTTTTTTTCAAGATACTCTTTCACCGTAAAAAGGAACCCATCAGAGTTTTAGTTGGAAAATAAAATACGTTTATTCCACTCAGTATTTAACTCATGTTTAAACTGTGTTAAGTCAGTATGTTCACCTGGAGAGGGAAAAAAATATGCAGGAAATATTTTGAAGATGGATGGGACCTCTCGATATGTGTTGCATGGTTTTTTTTAAAGAATATTTGTGTTTTATGTTTTCTAGATACCCTACAAGTAAGTGGATTAAGCTGGGTACTTTCCATGGTAGAGATGAGAGGAACGTGCAGAGTTTCCCTTTAGATGAACAGATGTATGCAAAATATGTGAAGGTAATGTTTACACAGATGGGACTTGAGTTCTAAAATGAAACCCTGCCTGTTATTCGTACTTTATACCTCACCCCACCTGTTTAGAAATCAGAAAAATTAAGAGGAAATTTTCTAAAGTATGATTTAATGAAATAATTTGTACTTGGATATATTATTTTCTGAGACAACTATGAATACATTCCTTGTATAATTGGAAACCTAGGCCACTTTTTTGATATTTGTGGCTCTGATGAAATTCTAAATTATTACTAATTTTTTTGAGAATTTATATAAAACCTAATCATAGTATTATATTTCTCTCTTATTTCAAAACCTAAATCATTATTAGTCATTGAAGTCTTTAAAACAGTTCTGATTTCTTGTTAGAATCAGATTCATAAGTCATTTCAATTTTAATACCAAATACTTGTTATTATAATAGATTTTGCCTTTTCTTCTGTGTTAAGTCAAAATAGTCTGTGTCCAAATACCAACGTCAAATAAAGTCAGCATTTTCATTCAGTTCTGCTGCCTTCTCCAGCAGTAAGTCAAGCACAATTATCACTTTTGACTTGGATTTAGACAAAACGGGAATTTCCTCCTCCTCTCCTCCCCTCCTTTTTTTTCCTTAAAACAATAGCCAAACCTTAAAGTACTACTTTGTTAATAATATGATCTTTTGTAATGACAGCAGCTCTGATTCTCTCTTTTCTTTCTTAAATGTGAAAACTTATAGCTACCTACTTGTCTTCTGGGATTTACTGTCTGTGTCTTGTTCAGCGTATATAAAATTGGCTTCTATAAATGGGCAAACTTGCAGTACCCCTAGCTGTAGTATAAACTTGCTGAATTCTACTTTTAAAATAGTTTATATTCTCAGTTAATGACTCAACAGTGTTCAGAAAAATAGAGGTACATTTTCAGTTCCTTTTAAAATGAATAGTGAAAGAATAGTTTAATGGCCTTTTTATAGCATAGTCGCAGTTTCTGTACTGTGATGAGGAGAAACATTTTAAAAAATTTGACGTGATAACAATTTTATTTAATTTTACAGTTCAGACAACTCACATATTACAACATAGTTCCGAGAATACTCCTTTACTCCATCTACTTTGTAAATAATGGAAGAACATTTTATTGATGGCGTAAAAATGTGCCAGGAAAAACTCCCTCCCTTGTCCCTTTAATAGTGGGTGACTAGAGAGCATTTTGACAATTAGTTTTCTAAAAAGCCTTTTTTGGTAGAATTAAGTCTAAAAGCAAAAAACATTTACTTCTGATTCTTATAGTATTAAATGTCATGTAAATTTACCTGGGATTTTCTTATCCCAAAAGAACTAAACCCAAATCACTAATTACTTTTTAGTAGCCTTTATTTTCAAAGTGGATTAATATGTATCTTTTAGTTTTCTAAGTTATACTTGAAATAACATAGCATATCAAATATCCATGCTTTTCCTAAAACAACTTGTATATAATATTGTACAAGAATAAATATCATTTCATATTATGCTGGTTAATCCTTCGATCAGTATGTATGTATGTACATAGATCCATATATCTACATATGTATCAATATGTAGATTCAGATGGATATAGATGATACAATAACATTTAAAGTAATATAAGACACAGGTTGTTTCTAGAGACTTTATTTCTTTTAGAAAGCTTTCTTAACTAAAATAAAACTGATGAATTGTAGGTTATGTAAATTAATAACTTTAAAGTTTATTTCATTAGACTGTTCTAGTTGTGATGGTAAAAATTCAAATCATTGCTTTGATTTCTGTAGAGAATTAAGGGTACTACAATTTTATCCATCAAAATACATTGCTTTCTAGACTTTAATTATGCAAAATAATTTATAAATATTAAATGTTGCTTATGAGCATGTTATCCGGACTTCGGAACTGATTTTCTTTTCCTTTCTCTTGCTTCAGATGTTCATCAAGTACATAAAGGTTAGCAACCTTCTCTTTTGCAATATCGGATAACAGGGCTCGGCATATTACTGCATGGCAAAAAAGCAGACTTTACAAGTACTGACTTTGGGGGAAACGAGGACTTTATTTTTAGAAATGTCATAATAAAGACCTGAGTGTCTTGCTAGATCATCTTACATGCATGGCTCTGGCTTCCCATTTCACGTGCTTTTGTTCCGTAGGTGGAGTTGGTGTCCCATTTTGGATCAGAGCACTTTTGTCCATTAAGCCTTATAAGGTAATCCAGAACAACACGCATTTAACTGAGTGGTTTTTAAAAAAGGACGATACACAAAAACCCTAATGTATTTAAAGTGAAGAAATAATTTTCTGTTATGTGACGTTCATACTGTAGAAATGTGAACTGTCAAGCCTTTATTGCCCTTGCATACATTTTAGAAAAATGTCAAAATTCTCTCTCTAGAGTAAAAATAACCATCATTTTATTTGTTTGGTTTAGTTCGCTTGGTATTTTGGTGTCAAGATAATATATGGAAACATTTTAGACTGATATCAAAACTTGGCCATTGTATTTTTAAATGCCTAAAATAGATTAATTTTACATTCGAATGGAAACTAGTGGATGATCACAATGTAAGGAGCGTCGTTATTTTGGAGTCTAAAAGCTAATGGCCCTCAAAACATGACCAAAGTTAATGATTTTGTTATTTGTTCTGAAGAAAAGAGCCTTAACAACACTTTTATTTGAAATCTGAATGAAATTGTTGTTCGTAGGGTGTTTGGTACTAGCATGGTAGAAGAATATGAAGAGATCGCTGATTCCCAGTATCAGTCAGAACGTCAGGAACTCTTTGATGAAGACTATGGTAAGTGACTTTAAAACAGGTGACTTTATATATGTATTTTGCTTAATAGTAATGGATAAGTATAGACCACTTTAAAAAATTGACATAATGGTCTTTTAGACAATTGTCTTTAGACTTTAGTTTTCTTGTTTTTTAATCCTAATAACTAATTTTTTCTTAAAGCTATTTTCTAAAGTGTTTTTCTGCTTTGTATATTGAGTTATTTTCCAAGCTTGTCAATCATTTATTTGTAAGTGGAATTTCCTTCAATAACATCAGTGCTATACATGTGATTATGTCCCTATGCCAGTCCTCAGAACCTGTGAAACTCATAAGATAACAAATAGAATTGAGCATTAACTCTTTTGATTTGCTTTGAACCTAAGGGCGAGCACATTGAGCCTTGAGCCTTTGAGAAACTCCTGTGAGCCTGGAGGGATAGGAGGTTTTAGGACATCCTCCATTTTTACTTTATCAAGTCTTAGTTTGGAGATATCTTTGGTTATTCTGAACAATCTAAATTTTCCCTTTGCTAGTTTTCCCATAAATGAAATGATGACATTTACGAGGGGTTGGTAAAGTACATTGAAAGCTTGGGAAAAAAGTCCTATATATGCAATTAAAATTTTGGTAAGCAGTAGAATTACTTTCTTTGGTTTACATCTGTTTGGTCACTGGCTTCTGAATCTCATTTTCTCTTTGTGAACATATTTTTGATGTATAATGAAATTATAAGATTATAAAATTTGTCTTAAGTGTCAGCTGATTTTGACAGGACATAACCTGAGCTTAAAACACATTCTCGAAGATTGTTATCAGTATAAGTACCTTTATTTTCTCTTTAAACAGATTATCCACTGGATTATAATACTGGGGAGGATAAATCCTCAAAAAACCTTCTTGGTTCTGCTACAAGTAAGTATTTTGAGGTTTTCCTGGTCACTATTCATGTCTCTAAACTTTTTCCCCTGACATGCGTGGGCCTTTTTCTTGTGGTATAGTTTAGGAGGCTCCCAGTATTCAACTGAGTTGAAATTAGATACTGTCTTTTGAAAATTGATTCTATGGGAATAAAATAGGAAGAGTGGATGAAAAGAGAGGAAGGGAAAAAACGCAAGCATAAGATCAGGCAAATTCCTTGGAGTGAAGAAAGGGCTATGAATTTACTTGTGGAAAAAATTATTGCAGAGGTCCTTGGCCACGTGAGTAGAAACATACTAGATGGGAAAAGACTTCAAACGGTAGTTTCAGAGGTGGTCACGTCGATGAAATCCTAGCAAACAGGAATTCTTTAATCTGTGGATGTGATTAGTTTCCTGTTATTCTTATCTGTAATAATGACTCCGAAGCAATACAATAATAATAACATACTCTTTGTAAACTAAAGCAGCAGTGACTGAGGTACTAGCGGTTTTGTTTCTTGTCATTCCAGCCTAGCACCGAACCTAGTGGTGGGCCAGCTCAGGGGTCTCCTGGGAAAGACCGTCACCACTGACACTTTGTTTTCACTGCTAGCATGTGGGTAGTTATAGTCTGATGTTGATCATTTTTGGTCAGTCCTGAAGAATATAAAACTTCATGGAAGAAGTTTTCTTATTTGGAGATTACTAATTGAATTTAGTATAAGTAAATCTTAGTAAAATAGAAGATGAGCTGCTTGTGCATTTTTCTGGTTGCTTCCAGTGAGTCAGCTTGCTTGAATCCCAGTCTCCCTCATGTGTCTTTATAGCTTTTTAAGATACTCAACTAGTAGTACATGTGCTTTGGTATAATGCACCTGAGCTACAGTATGTGGAGTTAAAAGTCACTTCTCTTTATCTTTTCTTCTTTCCCTTTATTTCTCCTTCTTTTCTTCTTCTCCATAGAAGACTATAGACTTGGGTGGATTTTTTAAGGAACAGGAAGAAGAGTGTTAAAAATACCTGCATGAGGCGAATCCTTTTATGTAATATTTAACTTTCTTACATATTAACTCAGTATTTTATTTTATTCTATTGGTGGCAACTGATTTTTTGGATATTAGTGAGTATAGTACTTTTAAGTAGGACCCTTCACTGTCTAGTCAGTGATGGCATTAAAAATAGGTGCTTCATTCACTGCTATGGGATGTGGTTTTTTTTTAGGAGTGAAAAAATAGTGCTGTTTTACATATTTGGATATTATTATTGGTGTCCTTAAATTTTTATTTAAAAAGTCTAGGTGATATAATAGCCATCGTAGCTCAGTGGTGCCAAATTAGCACATTATTTCATGGGGTCGGAGAACAGTCCCAGACTGTAACCTCTATGGCCCCTCTGACGGTCACGGTCCCTGCAAAGGAGGGGGCCCTTCGGGAAGCAGCGTCTTCCACGGATTTAGATCAGGGGAACCCCCCGATGTTTTCGGTGTCTTCTCTCTGTTTTCTTCTAGGGTTAATGCCTAGACACCACTAAAACGTAGCCATATTTTAATTATAGTGGGGGATGTTTCCCTGTTTGCGATTACTTCTCTGAACAGTGTATTACATTCACTAATTAGACGTAGAATTTTCTTTAGATCCTGCTTTTTGGATCTTTCTCTTTGAAGATGTGTTTCTCGGTGACACGTCGTTTATTTTTATGCCTCTCGAAGGGCAGTCCCGTTTACCTCCCATGTTCGAGGTGTGGGCAGAATTTGTGTAGTGAGACTGACTGGGCGGGAGGATGTCAGCTGAGCCTCCGCGTGGAAAGGGGCTTTGGAAAGATCTCCATCTCTTCAAGCGCCAGCATGAGAGAGGAGGAGGAGGAGCTGTGTGATAAGACTTTGCTGTCGTAAAGCTCATAGGCGCGACCTAACATTGCTGCCCTCTGTGCCTATGTCCTTCTGGTTTTCTCTGAAGAGGCTGGGACTATTTTTGAGCCTGACTTAGCTGCCGCCTCCAAGGTGGTTTAACTTTAAAGAGTAAATAACAGAATGGAATCAGGCCAAAGAGCTCGTCTCTGGCACTAGAGTGTCCAAGTTTGACTATAATCATCCCCCATTCTAAATTAGCTTGACGTTGGCCAATTTTGAACCTAATTTATTTTTAATATTTACATAGTATCTCCTAAACAATTCTGTAGCTTTCATCTTAATGGAAACTCCCTTTTCCTTTTACTGTTGAGCAGTTAGTAGCTGTAAGAAATACACGTCACAAGAGTATGTTGCTTCTGATGGGACTCAGTTGTCAGAGCAAGTACCCCGCCGAAACAGACATTCTTGATATTCCATACGTTACTTCACTGCGAAAAACAGAAATTACTTAGAGCAACATTCTTGGCTTTGTGTGTTTGCCAGTTCTGGCAACTCTTCTTCCTGATTCTTTTGTTTACATTCTTGAACCAGAACATTTAAATGTTTTGCATCAACAAGGATTCTTCTTATCACCCTTGCTTTCCTTGTGCTTTGTCACATGGATTTCCCAGATGACTCTATTTTGATATTCTTGTAGGTCTGCCTTTACCCCTAAATACAGTCTGCGTTTTGTAAGAATTTCCAGACCTGCTAAAGGCTTGGTTTCTGTGTATATGTTTAAGACAAATATAGTTTCTGTTCGCAGTCAAAGCATCGTTTATGAACGTATGTATTTTAAGGTCCTGGAATGAAAAGAGAGTGAAGGTGGACATGCCGCGGAGGTAGCCGCGTATGCAGAGGAGGAAGTAGTTTTTTGTTGGTCTGTCTGGTTCTGTCGTAGCACAGTTTGTTTGTATCAGAAAGAGCCACTGCTCTGCTGGGAACTGAGTATAACACGATGGCATTTGCTTCCTAGGAGAATTCCGTTCCTAAAGGAATGAGCTGGGCTGAATGGTTCCCCAGCTCAGAGATAAGGGGTTTGGCCAATCAGGAGAAAGTAGGTACTGGTATCTAGTTTGGCATTGTGTTCCAAATTATCACCTCCACCTCCACCGAAGACTTTTTAGTGGCCAGATTATCATTGTGACCAGCTGCCATGTGTTTGGATATAAATTGAGAATGGGCAGAATAAAATATTCACAAAACTGCTCTCTCAAAAAACAAAAAAAACTACATTTCGAGGTGTTCGGTGAACATAGCAAAATTATTGCTTATAGGTTAGATGGGCTGAGAAAGTAGAAATTTGCTAAATTTTACTTGTTACTAAGTGGCCCCTGAAATGATGATAAATAATATTTTTAAATGATGGATAGTATAAGTCTTCCTTATTCTATGTGCAAGTGTTAAAATTTACATTAAAAAATAATACTCTGAAGCTACTTTCTTCATGCAGATTAATAGATGTGTTCTTTTCTTCTTTAATAATAAAGGCCTAAAATTTGAAATCGGAGATAAGATTGCCCTTTGAAGCACAAGAGACTTGGAGTATCAACTTGATTCCAAAATTAGGGTTCTGCGAAGCAGTCAGCTTGGACTGAACTTTAGCCAGCAGCTAAGCAGAAGACCAGATACTATGTATTACAGTATTGGTTGAGATTAAAAGTGGGTTTATGAGGAAATAACAGAGTTTCCATTGCTGCTTTATCTTGGTTTGTGAGGAAGTACAGAGATTCTGTTTCTGTTTTTATCTCATGTTAAGGTCCCTCCTTAGCAGTAAGAATCAAGGCCACATCTCTACTGATTTTCTAGGTCAGTGGGCAAGGTTGACTTTTAATCCTAGGCATTTAAAAAGCAAATAGAAAGTTTTTGTGTGTTATACTAATGATTGGAAACAAAGTACCACTACTGCTTTGTTGTCTTTCAGATTGTAGAATCATAATTATGTAAAGAACAAAATGAATAACTGTCTACTGGTCATGGCTTTTAAAGCAGTCTAAAATGTCCTGCTGTTATCTCCTACCGTAAAGCACACACTTACAGGATCCGCTCCGCCGACAGGGCCTGACCTCGTTAGCATGCCAGCTTCTCCTCCATAGACCGTCCCTGCTTTCCACATCTGTGGTTTTCATAGAAAGTGTGACGAAAAAACCCTGTGGATCTCTTTCAGGGAAGGAGTCTAAGACGGAAGTAACTGCTGAGGCATAATATGTAGCCCCTGCCAGGTCTTAGTATTTTAATAGGAGAAATACCTGATACTGATGAATTAACTTCTGAGATTAGATTGAGAATGGAAGTTAGATTCTCTTGACGTTCCATCATATTGCTGGAGGGAGCCACCTGTCCCTAGCACCAGCTTCCTGTGGCGTTCTGCCGCTTCGTGCCCCTCTTCAACCTTCAGCTGTTGAAGTAAATGTGAAGGTTTGGACCGCTTTGTTAACTCGCCATCCGACATCCTCTTTGGAAAGAGGCAGAACTAGTGAGTGTGCAGATTGCTTTACCTGCGACAGTTAGAGTTTTATGATTTTAACTTAATCTGTCTATACCCATACCTGCCCAATTCATAAAAGAATTTGTGTGACTTATTACCCATAAAACATTGATCAAAGTTATTGGAGAAATTTTATTCTGTACAGTGTCACTTTGGGATTTAATCACATTACCAATAGATATTATACGTTTACAGTTAAAAATAAAAAAATCTGCTGACCTTTGGATAATAATCTTCTCATTTTCCTTACTTTTATAATATGGTAATCACCTGTTTAGGAAAACTTTTTTTCTCCAGGCTTTTTTATTTTTATTTTAAACTGTAGAACCTTTTTTTTAAAAAAACAAGCTTTCTGGTAAAATATGAATTTTGGTTGTCACATTTCTTCCCTGTCTATAATGTGGAATTATACTTGAATTTTGTAATAGGATGAAGACAGTGTTTTGGTAAAAAGTTTGGGGAAGTTTTTTTTTTTGTTTTTTCTTTTTAAGGATATTTAAATTTTAAATTCCTTCTGAATATAAAAATTCAGATTTATGCTTTGTACTTTTTGGCTGAAATTTTTGTCCTTTATTGGACTTACATAGTAAGTTGAATAAAAAAGCAATTAGTCCAAAAAAATGCAAAAAGACCATTTTAAAATGGTTTTTTAACTATCTGATATTAAGTTATATGAGAGTATTTAGGTATATTGGTATATCTTCTGATTGAATTTTGTTTTAGATGCCATTCTAAATATGGTGAATATTGCCGCTAATATTCTGGGAGCAAAAACTGAAGACCTGACAGAAGGTACCTAATAATTTCATGGGTCTTTTCAATATCTGATACTCTAGGGTCTTTTTAGTTAAGAAAATTCATTAATAAGCCAAGCAATTTTGTTTTTCATTTAAAGATGTAGAAATGATCCAAAGCAACTTACCAATCTTCCGTTATTCATTGATTATTCGAATTGCATAAGTTTTCTCGTATGATCAGATCCTGTCTATAAAATTCATGAATTTGTCTTTTGACTCTTTCCTGCTGCAAAAGTATAATGAATTTATCCTTTTTCTCTTTCTGAGGCTTTGATGCCCTAATGGTACTTCAAGTATGTTTTTCTTTTACTTATCAAGTAGCTACTCAATTTAGAAAATAATTTTTCCCTTACAGAACGGCAAATAAGAATATTATTAGCAAGGAGAAAGAATCTTGCCTTTTTTGTTTTTAAAAAATACGTAGTTCCAAGTACAAACTTAAAATGACCCATTTATTTCTTCTCATTCTCTTTAGAAACTCAAGTGCCTAGAAGGCATACTAGTTTTGTAAAATTTCACTAAATTTGTAGTCATCTGACTTGCGTTAATTATCGGAGAAATGGAGAAAGAATATGCATTACTTACAGTAGTGACCTGTATAGTCACTTCTTTCTGAAAGAACTTTGATGAAAATAAACACAGTCTGCAGTAGCAGCCCTGTTTGGCTTTTTTCTTCTCCCCTGAGAAACTAAAATTTTTTATTTGTTATAGTGAAATATTTTCGTGGTATAGCTTTTAAAAATTAACATGGGACTCTTTTCTTGAAATAGGAAATAAAAGTATATCTGAGAATGCCACTGCCGCAGCTGCACCTAACATGCCCGAATCGGCTCCTGTTTCAACTCCTGTTTCATCACCTGAGTAAGTGATATTGTGACATAAGAGTGCTGTTAAAATGGAGAGCTGAGTGTACTAGTCCATACCAAGGTGCTTGTGATTCGTGTGTGAAGTGATTTTCTATAGAAAGCTCAGACTTGGACGTGGTTCCATAGTGTAGCGGTTAGCACGTCTGCTTTACATGCAGACGGTCCTGGGTTCGCGCCCCAGGGAGCCACGGTCCATGGTCTATGGCCATGCCACGCTGAACAAGCTCGATATCTGCTCTCAGAAGCTAAATGGGGTCGGGCCTGATTAGTACTTGGATGAGAGACCACCTAGGAAGACCATCTGCTGTAGGCATAAATAATAATAAAAAGAAAAGGCTCAGACTCATAGAACAGACATTCCACGGCCACTTAAAACATCTTTGAGTTGCTTTTGGGTAGTAGGAATACCCTTCACTCTGAACCAAATGTTTGTTGTTTTGATATTATGCATTACTTTTATTATTCACAGCACTGAATCTTTTTCTTACTAAAAATAATTGAACAAACTCAGCATTATAGCTCTGAGGACAAATTTTAAAGTCCTGTTTTTATTAAGTTCAAATTTAAAAGCATCGATTAAGTACCTGTGGCATGCCTAGAAAGCTGTGAAGGGTACCTGATGTTCCTAAAAAATCTATAGAATAGAGAGATTCTTGGTGTTTCTAATTATGTGGAGCTGTGATTGCTGGTCCCAGGTTTGTAACTAGACTTCTTCAGCTAACAACACAGTATTCCTTAATTTTCAAAACTAAATGAAACTGATTTCATTTTACATACATACATACCTATACACACAACACACACACACACACACACACGCACACACACACACATTTGTTGAAAGAGCAGGCTAATGTAACACTTTTAACTTTCTGTATTAGAGTTTGTTTTTTAATACATATCTTTGCATAATTGTTTATTTTTATTTAATGATTATTTTTATGTATGTTTTTCTTAAGTTCGTTTTGGTGATTATATGTCAATCTGAAGAAAATAAATGAAAATAAAAGAATCCATGATTGGGTGTTACTATTGTTATTATGAAAAGACTTATTTTCTTTTCCAAGGTTTGCGCTTTTTTTAAGTAGAGCTCTAATTAGGGTGTATATAGATGGTATATAACTTAATTTTTACCAAATTAATTCAATTTAGTTTTTCTCCCTCCCCTTCTTCAGACATTGCTCATTTTAACTATCTATTTGGTAGATAATAAGCGATATACCACCCAAATATGTAAGAAGTGTTATTAGCAACTGTATCTGTATCTGTACCCATATCTCTATTTCTATGTATCATCTATTCAGAGAAGCATAGCCTAGTTATATTTTAGTTTGGTCCATTTATTATTTTTACTGTCAACAAAATGAAAGTACAGCTTTTAGATATTGTCCATTGTATTCCTACATTTACTATCATGATATTAGCCTCTATTTGAAGACATTTCCTGGCTTCCTTAGTAATTTGTCAGAGTAGGAAAATTTGTATATGAAGGTATTTTTTACTATTCAAATTTATTTTTTCAGATTGCATCTTTTGTGCTGTATGGTCCTCACCTTATGTATTACCTCTTGTATTTATTGTAGAAGGAACCGCGGACATTGTAATTTCCAACAGTACTTCCACTAGCTCTACCCCTATTCTTTCCACCCCGTAGACATACTCCAGAGTGCAAAGATGGGATTGAGTTAGTGGCGCACTATTTGTTTATTTTTAACTGGGATTTTCATTAAAGTGGTTAAGTACTTGGCTTTAAAAAATAAAAAATTAGCCTACATGACATTATCATTATTTTGAGAAAGGGGGGGATAATCATGAATGTGCTTGTGTGTGTGTGTGTGTGTGTAATGTCACTTTGGAATTTCTCAGATAAGCCACAGAAAAATTATCTTTGGTAAGTCTAGCTGCCTTTTAAAAGTAGGCTATTCAAGCACAAAGAGTTCATAAGTGTTAAGAATCTTAGATTCTCATTCTGGCTTTGAGACTTTATAGCCTTTGAGTAGCTCAGTCTCTGATATGAGTGGTGAGGCTTATAAAGATTTAGTGAATATTTGTGGAAGGAAAGGCACACTATATGTTCAGTAAATATTCATGTTCAAACAATGGTTAAAGATTATAGAAAAGCAAAGTCGATTTGATAAGTTTGGTGATTTGAGTTATCTGGCTGGTCAGTTGATAAATGGTCTTTTTGTTACCATTTCTGATTATTTGCTTTTATAATGAAAATATTTGAAGGAGGAAAAGTAATCCAAAAATATTTGAGTTTCGTCTGTATTTCTAGCCTTTTATCTTATATATGATACATCGATCTTCCTTAAACATAATTTTAACTTTAGATTTCTAATTAAAGCGATACATAATTATGGTATGTATTTCTAGGTTTGTAACCAGTGAACAAAATGGCCATGACACAGAGTCATCACCACCAGATACTCCAAAAGAAAGCCCCATTGTACAACTCGTTCAAGAGGACGAAGAGGAGGCAAGTCCGTCTACGGTGACCCTTCTGGGTAGTGGTGAACAGGAGGATGAATCATCACCCTGGTTTGAATCAGAGACACAAATATTTTGCAGTGAACTGACTACGATTTGTTGTATTTCTAGTTTTTCAGAATACATATATAAATGGTGTTCAGTTAGACTGGCTCTTTATCGGCAACGCAGCAGAACTGCTGTGAGTAAAGAGAAAGATTATCTTGTGTCAGTTCAACTACCATTACTGCCTCCTGCAGAACCAGTAGATGTTTCAGTATTGCAGCCTCCAAGTGGAGAATTGGACAGTAAGAACAAGGAAAAGGAAGCTGAAACTGTTGTTCTAGGTGACTTAAGTAGTGTGCACCAAGGTGATTTGATCAATCACACTGTAGATGCAATTGAACTTGAACCGAGTCATCCTCAAACTCTTTCTCAGTCTCTTCTCTTAGATGTTACTCCAGAAATCAATTCATTATCTAAAATAGAAATATCTGAGCCTGTTCAGTATGAGGCAGGACACGTACCATCACAAGCGATTCCTCAAGAGAGTTCTGTCGAGGTAGATAATGAAACGGAAAAGAAGTCTGAGAGTTTTAGTTCTATAGAGAGGCCAGCTGTGATCTTTGAAACAAACAGACTTAACGACGTCATGGATAGTACTGCTAAAGAAGATGGAAACTCTGTGCAAGTTATCACAAAGCCATTGGAAACAGTAGTGCCAACTGTAAACACAGCCGCCGCGCCAGACGGTGAAGACGGGGAACCCAGAATGAGCGCAGCAGACGCACCAAAGCAGGTCTCGACTCCTGTCGTGGATTCTTCTTCATTACCTGAAGTAAAGGAGGAAGAGCAGTCTCCAGAAGACGCCCTTTTAAGGGGGTTGCAGAGGACAGCTACAGATTTTTATGCCGAATTGCAAAATTCTACAGATCTGGGATATGCTAATGGGAACCTTGTGCATGGCTCAAACCAAAAGGAGTCAGTGTTTATGAGACTCAATAATCGTATTAAAGCCTTAGAAGTTAACATGTCTCTCAGTGGTCGCTATCTGGAGGAGCTGAGCCAAAGGTAAGCTTTAGCATGAATTAGCACAGTCCACCTCGTGCAGTGAGGTAAGTGGCAGGATGCGATCTGTGGCTAGAGGATTTAGTTATCTCATGATATAATAGTAAGCGCCATTTTAGCTGGAGAGAGAGAGGGGGTTACTTGGATGTCAGTCAGTGACTTAAAGAATTGCTGTGCATTTTTAGAAGTACTCAGTGTCGTAACACCTTTATTATTAGGCCGATAAGTTTGAATTATCAGTTTCTCCTTTCTTCTGTTGCATATCTTTAGCCACTTTGACTCTTTGATTCCCAGGGCGCTCATGGGAAAAATTATAGTCTCTAGACCTTCAAGCTCTTAGCGGAACTTGACAAGATACCGTTCAAATAAGCAAAGACTAGACTGCACTGGACGATCGGGCAGCACGACCCCGAGAGTCCTGGTTCTTAGTGCCATCATCACACTCGTGGGCTCCTCTGAGCCGGAGGTGGTGCCACGTGCCCGTCAGCGATGAGACCCCGGGCACGGTTCTCCATTTCTTAAACCTGTTTACTCTTTTTTAATCCCTTAAGTATCCACCGTCTTTAAGACTGCTCCTCCAGCATTTTGTACCTGCCTGGGCACTAAGTGAACGGAGTTTCCGAAACACTTTGCTCTTCCAGCGCTTCTTAAGCCAAATGCTCCTGAGATGTCACTGAGGTAGTCGTCGTGTCCTGAAGGCAGTTCCTTTCTAAGCTGTACATATGCTTCTTGGGCAGATTGTGTGTGTGTGAGTGTGCGTGTGTGTGTGCTCGCGTGCGCGTGCGTGCGCACGCCCACCTAGCTCCCACGTACCTGCTTTTGCCTCTGCCCACGCCCACCTGCACCCCCAGTGGGAACCACAGAAATCACTAGTAAAGCTTTTTTAAAATTGAGATATAATCAGCGTATAACATAATATTAGTTTCACGTGTCCAGCATGATGGTTCAACATCTGTATGTATTGAGAAATGATCACCACAGTAAGTGTAGCTAACACCTGTCACTACACAGTTGCAAGTTGTTTTTTTCTTGTGATGAGGACTTTTAACATCTCATTCAGCAGCTTTTGAATATATGTAATACGGTATTTATAACTATAATCACCATTCTGTCCATTAAAGGTGCTTACTACCTTTGTTTTCTTCTAGGAGTTTTAAGTTCCCATGACTTACTCATTTTATGATCATAGGTTTGTACCTTTTGTCCCCCTTCACCCATTTCGCCCACCCTCTGTCCCCTGCCTCCGACAACCACCAGCCTATTCTCTGTATCTAAGAGTTTGGAATTGGAGTTTTTTTCCACCGCATTTTTTCTTTATTTTTAGTCCGCACGTGAGATCATATAGTATTTGTCTTTCTCTGTCTGACTCACTTAGCATAATGCCCTCAAGATCCATCCATACATGTTGTCACAAATGGCTAGACTATCTCCTTTTTTATGGCTAAATGATATTCCTCTGTGTGTTTGTGTGCGTCTGTGTGTGTGTGTGTGTGTGTGTGAGAGAGAGAGAGAGAGAGAGAGAGAGAGAGAGTCACATTTTCTTTCTTCATCCATCAGTGGACACTAAGATTGCTTCCATGTCTTGGCTGTTATAAATAATGCTTCAGTGGACATGGTGAAGGTGGGGTGCATATATCTTTTTGAGTTAGTGTTTTCATTTTCTTCAGATAAATACCCAGAAGTGGAATTGCTGGATCATAAGGTAGTTTTATTTTTACTTTTTTGAGGAACCTCCATACTGTTTTCCATAATGACTGCTCCAATTCACATTCCCACCAACAGTGCACAGAGGTTCCTTTTATCCTTGCCAACATGTGTTATTTCTTGTCTTTTTGATAATTGCCATTCTGACAGGTGTGAGGTGATATCTCATTGCGATTTTGATTTGCATTTCCCTAATGATTCGTGATGCCGCGTACCTTTTCATGTATCTGTTGGCCATCTGTATGTCTTTGGAAAAATGCGTACTGAGATCCTCTCCCCATTTTTAAATCAGTTTGTCTGGGTTTTTTGGTTTTTTGTATGTTTGTTTGTTTTTTGGCTGTTGAGTTGTATGAGTTCTTAATATATTTTAAATATTAATCTCTTATCAGATATATGATTTGCAAATGTGTTCCCATTCTGTAGGTTGCCTCTTTATTTTGTTGGTAGTGTCCTTTGCTATACAGAAACTTTTTAGTTTGATGTACCACTTGTTTATTTTTGCTTTCGTTGCCTGGGCTTTGGTGTCAAATCCAAAAATCCATCGCCAAGATCAGTGTCGAGGAGCTTACTGCCTTTGTTTTCTTCTAGGAGTTTTATGGTGTTAGGTCTTATGTTCGAGTTTTTATTCCATTTTGTGTTAATTTTTTGAGTATGGTGTAAGATAGTGGTCCAGTTTCAGTTTTTTGCATGTTCAGTTTTCCCAACTCCATTTATTGAAAAGACTGTCCTATCCCCATTATACATTCTTGGCTCCTTTGTTTACATTAATTGACCTGTGTGTACAACTAGTAAATATTATATAGCACTGACATGCGTAGAATTGATGTTGAGGTAGCACATACCTCAAGGGACCTCTTTATTCTACCTGTGTAAGTGGTCCTGTGTCACACAGGCCTCAGTCAGAGTCATTTTCAGAAAGGGATTTGTCTCATATATTGAAATAAAAAATGTGTTTCCAGTAATAAATTATTAAATAAGAAAGCTAATTTTAATCAATTCCTACTCTACAGGTACCGAAAACAAATGGAAGAAATGCAGAAGGCTTTCAATAAAACAATAGTAAAACTTCAAAATACTTCAAGAATAGCAGAGGAGCAGGTTGGTCATCTTCATGCCATATTTGCTTTTTATTTAAATTTCCATTGAATTTTGTAGGGTCTTCTGGCAAGAAGTATAAGTAATGTTGGTTCACTTTTTCCCCTCATAGCTAATGATTAATCCTGTTATAATAGTCATGTTTGGAAAGTTATCTAGCTGTTAGCATTAATATCTCCTCTAGGGAAAATTTTCTCGAGCATTATTCATATTACATTTCAAGATTTGCGTGTGTATATATGTGTGTAGAATCGCAGTGGACTTTTATGTAACTTCGTTAAACTCTAAAATCTTTCGTGCTTTTCTGTGTAGATAATCTTAATTGATTCCAAATAAGAACAGCTCTGTTTCTTCTTAAGTCTTTTACCTTTTATTTCTCCTTTTTTCTGCTTCTCATTTCTTGCCTAGAGCTGTACCATGATGCAGTAGGACTGGCAATAGTGTTCATTCTCATTTTGTTGATTTTAAGGGAATGATTTCGGTACTTCACCAACTGTGATGTTTGTTGATAAGTTTTTATAGTGTGTTACCATGATGAAGAAATTTTATACTTTTATAAAAATTTATTTGGGACTAAAGGATGGTGAAATGGGGTGAGGTGAGGAGAGAGTTTAGTTGCATCTTAGTCTTAACATTTGACATATTTATAATTGTGGTGCTACAAAAAGTTCTTCCCATATTGGTTTTCTTTTTATTATTGAGGTTGAGAGTTGCTTACATATTCAGAATACAAGGCTTTTAACAGAGTTAGGCTTTATAAATATTTTCTTTCAGTTCATTACTTGTTTCTCATTCTCTTAAAAGTATCTTTTCAAGAACATAAATTTTTAATTTGTCGAGGCTCAATTTACATTTTCTCTTTGTTTTGCAAAATATTTACCTAACTCAAAGTTGCAAAGATTAATTCCTTTGTTTTCTTCTAGAAGTTTTATAATTTTAGGTTTATGATTCAATTTTTATGTGCTGCAAAGTATGGATCAGAGTTCTTTTTTTGGCGGGGAGAGGGATGAGAAACATGAATATCCCTTTGTTCTAGCATCGTTTGTTGAAAAGACTCTTTACTGCACTGAATTTCCTTTGCACTTTTGATAAAAATCAATTGACCGTATATATATGGGTATGTTTCTAGGCTGTTTTTCTGTACTGTATATCTGTTTGTCTGTCTTTATGCTAATACTTCACTGTTGTGTTGTAGCTGGATAGGAACTTTGAACTCAACTAGTGTGAATCCTCCAGCTTTGATCCAAAAAACTGTTTGGATCTCGATTGGGATTATTTCGAGTTTATATAGATCAATTTAGGAAATTGACATCTTAACAGTACTAAGTCTTCTGACCCATGAACACAGTATTCACTTAATTCATTACTGTTAATACAGTGATTTCTCCTGTATATTTGCTCTTTGCTTTATATGCAATATCTGTGCCTAATATCTCAACGACTTGTTTAAGTACTTTCAAATAAACTCGTGTATTATTAACACTGTTGGAAGTAAATCTTGATTCGAAGTGTTAACTGATCTATTTAAATGTTTATAACTGTCTAGAATTTATCAGTGTTTTCAAATGTGAGTCAAAAGAAACAGTTTAATGAGTCATGTTCAGCATTTTAAAAAGATGGAGTAGGGTAGAAAGTTCTGCAGTGGATCATAGTGAGGGGAGTGAGTGAAAGTTTTGTTATGGTTTTACATATCTCCCTACGCCCCCCCCCCAAACACACACAAACACAGTTTATTGTGGTTTTATATATCTACCTACCTCCCACTCCCACCCCTACCCCCAGACACTAACACACAGTTGTGACTTAAAACTCATTTAAGTCTAAATTTGAAAAACTTGGATTATATAGCTATTTCATATGGGGTCCTTAGTTAGAGTCTTCGATTTCCTTGGCTTCTTCCTGTCCTTTTTCTCCTCCCCAAATTCATTAATAAGCTGAATTTTTCAGTACTTTCTACTTAATATAGGTTTATGACCATGAGTATGATGCATAATTATGCAAGTATGCATGCAGATTATATTTTAAATAAATATATGTTTGGTGATTATTAAAGTTTCTAAAATTCAGAGCTGAGAAGATGGGTGAATTTCTTTCTTTGGCAATAGATTCTAGCATTGACTAGGTAATCACTTGTAAGTTTTTGACTCTGTGATATCTTAAGTTCCATCCTAATAAGCTGTAAAATAGAACTTTTAAAACCTTGGTATGACCCTGCTTTGTATCCGAAAACAGTCTTCAGAGTTTTTTCTAAGTATCTTTGTGCCACTGCTTTGGTTTAAAGTGACTCTTTAACAAAGTGACTCTTGCACATAGCTGGTTATAAGGTGGTTTAATACATATGGAGCCCATATTAACTTGAAAAGTAATTGATTAACTTCTGTTAGACAGTATTCTACATGGTAGCAGTGAGTGGCAAATGGTTATTCAGGGAAGGAGGAGGAGGTTGAACAGTTTCCGATTCTTGAAGTGTCTTTTGTTATTTTAAATTTCTACTCAAAGTTTATGATATTCATTCATTAGGAGCTTTCCTTATTAGTATCTCTGCCCCCCCGAAGAACTTATTAGTTTTTCCAGATTATTTTACTTACAATTTAGCTATTGTACAGATGAAGCACAAAGAAAAGTAATACTTTTTTCTTCCTTCATCACAGGATCAGCGGCAAACTGAATCTATCCAGTTGTTACAGGCACAGCTGACCAACATGACCCAGCTGGTTTCAAACTTATCCATAACAGTAGCAGAATTAAAACGTGAGGTAATTGTGACTGTTGGAATTGTAAGACACATATATAGAGGTTGTCGGAAAGGCAGGCTTATTAAGAATAAGTATCTAAGACAAAATTGTCCTTTGTAGAAAACTTTGCAGAACACCAGAATGTGACATGATAAAGTTGTAAAGATCATAATCTTTTGGAAACATGGCTTTCATAGTTTTGGTCTTATCTAAAATACAGTTATAAAGCCATTCTTTTAGGCCTTTTGCAAACTATTGATAGTTGTAAAAAGTACTTCATTTTCAGTTAACAAAGGCTTAAGATGCTTAACCAAAGCAAATATTTCATTGATTTAACAAGTTTTTTTCGAGCATCCAGTTTATGTGAGGCATGAGCTCTGGAGCCCCAGGTCGGGGCGTACAGTGGGGTCGAGTCCCTGGCCTCACAGGGCCTCCGGGGGTGGGGGACAGGGGATACAGCCATGCGAAAGACAGTGGGGGAGAGAGTGCAGCGCGTTTGTGCGCAGTGGCGGTGGGCGGGGGGGTCCCGCTTTAATCAGAGGGACGTCCGGCTTGTCCACGGACGTGGCGCTAGAACTGGTGCTCAGGAGGAGTTAGCCACGCAGAGGCTGGGATCAGACAGACCACTGCCTGTCCCAACGAAGGGCCCAAGGTCGGGAACAGTGTGCTGTGTCTGAGGACAGAAGGAAAGCCGGCGTGGCTGGAGCGGGGTGGCGGGGAGGAGCGAGTTCGGGGTGCCGGCAGGGCCCGGTCACGCGTGCCTTCGGAGGCATTTAGCGCTTGGATTTTATTATGATCGTTGCAAGCCATTGGGAAGTATCGCGTACAGAAGTGACACGGATCGGCCCAGGACGGCATTACAAGAAACTCCCCAGTTCCCGCCCTGTGGCGAATTCCCCCTGGGGAACAGCGGGAGCGGGAGTGGGGACGAGGCCAGTTAGGAGGCAGGTGCAGCAGCTTGGGTGGGGTGATGCAGGCTGGACTGGGCTTGGAGATGCGGAGAACAGCGTGAGGGTGTCGAGTCAGGGTGTGTTCACGAGGACGGAAGACAGGCCCTGCCGCCCGGTTGGATCTGTGAGGTGAGGAAAGGGGCTGGTCCCCAGGGTTTGGCTTAAATAACTGGGGGATTGGTGTTTCGCTTTTACAAGGAGGGAAGACTAGGGTCAGAGCATGATTTTTTTCCTCCCCGTAAGGAGATGGTACAGATGGAAGAACAAAGCAAGTGGGATAGAACGTTAAAAATTGGTGAAAGGCAGGAATATGTTCATCATACTATTTTTAAAACTTTTTCATAGATTGGTAATTTTCATAGTGGGGAAAAATGAAAAACAGAATGCCTTCGTTAGTCTATTTGCAAGATTGTGCCCTGCATGTGTGGTTCTGAAGCCCGCTGAAAAAATGTTTAAAATGCTTTGTCCTTTAAAACTGAAATCCCACTGTATTTTTTCTGGTGCGATTCTTAAAGCATTACTCTTATCCCCTTCTCATCTCAGGTTTCAGATCGACAGAGCTATCTCGTCATATCTTTGGTTCTCTGTGTTGTCTTGGGCCTGATGCTGTGTATGCAACGTTGTCGAAACATCTCTCAATTTGATGGAGATGACACTTCAAAACTTCCTAAAAGTGATCAGTATCCAAGCCCTAAAAGGTAACGTTGGCATCGTATTTCTCAGCTTTCTTTTTTTTA
Source organism: Eidolon dupreanum (assembly GCA_028627145.1). Lineage (NCBI taxonomy): Eukaryota > Metazoa > Chordata > Mammalia > Chiroptera > Pteropodidae > Eidolon > Eidolon dupreanum. The sequence goes on from CM053517.1 coordinate 3,569,292, forward strand.
AACTATGCTCCTTGTATTTTTGAGAAATTGGAGCAGATAAATTGGTACTGAGATCATTTCTTTCCCCATCTTATTCTCTTGAAATCAAAACGTTAAAAACATCATCGGAACTAGTGAGATGGTTCTGTGCTAGGAAGCTCTGTAGACCGATAGAGAAAACACTAACAGTGAGCGCATAAAAAACCCTGAAATGTTTTGCTAGTGAAAGATGCTTGAATGTGGAATTCACAGGGAGAGGAAATAGGTATTTTAATATCGTACTTTTTAGAGAATGCTCCTTCAGTGTTTTTTGCACGCATCAGCAAGAACTGGAGCGTTACCTTAAAGATGAGTCCCATGTGGCCGTGAGTCTCCATGTAGCCCCAACCACAGGAAATTACATGTCGTTTACTCATTGTACCCAGTGATGATGTTTCTTAATGTCTTAGGTGTTTCTCTTCCTATGACGATATGAATTTGAAAAGGAGAACTTCCTTCCCACTCATCAGGTCCAAGTCTCTACAGTTAACTGGTAAAGAAGGTAAATTTTTGTACGTGTGCAGTCTGCTTGTATAAATCGGAGCCGGCGTACTTGTGGCATCTGTGTAATGTCCATGTTGTGTCCAGGACCGTCTGCAGCAAACCGCGGGCATAAGGAACCTTTGCGTCTGTGCTGTCAAAGCCGCCTTGTCGTTTTCACACTTCATTTCCGTCTTTGTTCCTAAAAGCCCGGAGGGTGGGGAGGGGGCCGAGTTTAATTAGCCAGTAGCTGCGTTTGCACGTGCTCCTGTTTAGAAGTATTTCTTTTTAGAAAGGGATGTTTGAGAAAGTTCAGCAGATATGGAAAACCTGAATGTGCTCCCATAGCATCCTGTGCTTATCTGCTTCCTCTTCCTGTACAGGTAGGATTCGTTTTGTCTCTAGTTTAGGACTATGAGGCATTTCTGGAAAAAAATCTAGTCTTTCTCTTTTTTATAGCCCAGAGTCTGTAATGTTATTCTGTCGTCTAACACTCAGTGGAAATATTTAAATTTAAATGAACGGGTGTGTACCGAGTGGACATTTTCCTACATCAAAATTTTATATGTAGCTCTTTAAATAGTGTGTATTAAGAGACTTATCCTCATAGCAATATTAAAATAACCAAGCTAATTACATACACCACTTCGGAGTGCTTTCTTAATCGTTGGCATCTCTCTCCTTCTTTAGGATTTAGTAACTGACAAGCATGCTTCAGTTGATTAAATCATTCAAGTAATCATTCCTGAGCTTTACTGGTTTGCTGTTATCACAAAAGTTTACAGACTTAACACTCATCTCGTGTATGTTTGCTTAGGACTAGTAAATCGCTTCCTCCTTCCTGCTTTTTTCTTCTTTTGGCTAATATGTCTTTTTATAACTGAAATTTTTAATTGAAACATCTCCAGAACTTTTTCACTTTGTAAATCTGAAACTACCATTGAACAGCTTTTCTTGCCTAACCGCTCTGTCTGGGACTTCCTGTACTGTGTTAGGTAGAAGCTGCCTTGTTCCTGATCCTAGAGGAAAGGCTCGTCGTCTTGCACCGTTGAGTGTTGTTAGATGTGGGCTTTTCACGAGTGACCTTTGATATGTTGCAGTAGTTTCCTTCTGTTCCTAATTTGAGTGTTTCTATCATGAAAGGGTGTTGAATCTTGTCAGATGCTTTTTTCTGCATCACTTGACATAATCGTGTGGTTTTTGTCCTTTATTCTGTTACTGTGGTATGTTACATCGGTTGATTTTCATATGTTGAACAGTCCTTGTATTCTAGGAATAAATCTCACTCGGTCCCGGTGTATAATTCTTTTCATGTGCTGTGGAATTCAGTTTGCCAGCGTTTCGTGACGGTTTTTCTGTCTGTGTTCGTCAGGGCTGTCGGGCCATAGCGTTCTGTTCTTGTTGCGCCTTTGGCTCTGGTGTTGCGGTGACGGCAGCCTCCTAGAATGAGCTTGGAAGTGTTTCCCCCTCTTCACATTTTTGGAAACGTTTCAGGAGGATTAGTGTTAATTCTTTCTTAAAAGTTTGGCGGGATTCTCTGGTGAAGCCGGCTGGTCCTGAGCTCTTGTTTGTTGAGAGGTTCTGATGACTGACTCAGTCTCCTTCCCGTTGCCGATCGGTCTCTGTGACTCGGTCGTGGTCAGTGTGTGTTTCTAAAAGTTCATGCAGCGCTCGATTTCCAGTCCGTTGGAGAGCAGTTGTTCGTAGTAGCCTCTTATCATCTTTTTTAATTTCTGCGGCAGTTGTCGTAATGTCCCATGTCTTACTTTTATATAAGTTTTAGTACTTTGTACAAAGTTGATATATAGTAATACAAAATTGGCAAATTAAATAATTTCTTGCCTTATCAAGCATTTGAAGTTGTGTGTTTATACTTTGGTTTGCAGTTCTGTCACTTGTCTTGGCTGGCCAGATGGACCAAATTTGTTTTGACTTTTGTGACACACTTTATTGTGAAATATATAAAAAGTACATAAAACTAAAATATACAACTTGTCAAGTAGTTATGAAGTGAACGCCTGTGTCACTAAAACCCAGATCAAGAAGTAGAGCAAAGCCAACACTCTTGGCGTTGGTCTTCCAGAGGTATAACTACCTTGACTTTTGAAATAATCATATTTTTATTTTCTTAATGGTTTTTCCATCAGTGTGGATTCCTTAACAATATAATTTAAATCTTGCCTGGTTGAGAGCTTTTGATAAAAGAAATTATACTATATGTATTCTCTTTTGCCTTCTTTTCTTCAGCATTCTATTAGTAAGATTGACATGTGATTGCATTCCATTTTCAATATTACATAGTATTTTGGTAACTGACTAAATCACAAGTATTTACCCATTCTGCTGTTGCTTACAGTTTAGGACTATTACAAATAATGCTGCTGTAAACATTCCTTTTTTGCACACTGGAACATAGTTGCGTGATTTTCTCTAGGAATATTGCCTAGATGTAAAATTGCTGGGTAGTAGAATACGCTTATACGTCATACTGTAATGATAAATATCTCCAAAGTGGCCATGTCCGTTGATGTTTCCATCAGCACCGTGAGAATCCCCATTAGTCTGCATTCTTTCCAGTAAACACTTCAGTTGGTCAAGTTTCAGTGCTAACCTCATGGCAGTTGTAATTTTATTTACCCGATTACTGATGAGGCTGAGCATCTTCACTTTGCCTTTTAGTCACTTGTAGGTTAGTTTGGGTTTTTTTTGTTTTTTTTTTTTGTGAATACAGGCACATCTCTTTTTTACTCTAGTTTAAATTTGTTGGACTCTTTGACTCTCTTAATTGGTATCTTATCATACTGGAAAGGTCTTAGCTATTTTTTTCCTTAAAATATTACCTCTGCCTCATTATCTTTCAGAATCTCTATTTAATTGTCAGTCCTTCTCCCTGTATCCCCTTTGTCCCCTGAACTACTCGTTTCACACCCTTTTGCTTCCCTTTGCTGTTATTTCGGATAATTTCTTCTGATCTGTTTTCCAGGCCTCAGGTTCTCCAGCTGTCTATAGTCTGCTATGAAATTTATCCATTGCACCTCTAACTTCACTTACTATGTTTTCCCTTTCTAGGAATTCTTTTAGTATTTTTCTTAAGCATTTTCTGTTTCCTGCAGATATTTTCAAGCTTGTTTTTATTTAAATATAGTAAGTATAACTGTCTTTATAGTCTATCATGATAATTCTGATTATCTTAAATCCTTTTGAATCTGTTTGTCATCTCTACAGACTCATGCTCAAGGTGCTTTGTGTCCTTGTGTGCTTGGTCATCTTCGTGTTCTAGTCTTTCTCTTTGAAAATTATTTGTAGGGGCAATTCGAGGGCTAGAATGTAGGTCTTTATTCCAGAGAGAATTTATTTGCTTTACATTCGGGAATACTTTATAGCCTGACTTGAGGTTGTTGGACCATCAGGTGATGGGAATTAGGCCTGTAAGTCCCTGCCCGGACGTCCCCACTTAACTGTGGTGACGGGGAGGGTGGCTTAGAAACTGCTTTGGGTAGGCCCGGAGGATCAACTTCTGATGGGTCCCATCTTGACGCCCTCAGAACTAAGGTCGCAGGCTTCTTGCTTTGACAAGGGCTGTCAGGACCAAGGAGGCTTTGTGTCCACTGTTCAGATTGCTACTTCCCTCTAGCCCTTAAGTTCTGGCCTGGGGGCTACTTCGTGTTTAGTTGCTTTCATTGGAGAGGTTGATCTGCATAATGCCGTCCATTCCAAAAGCAGGCATCTTGTTTTTTCAAAAAGCAATTTGAGTGAGATTAGTAATCTGATAGAAATGACTGTTTGGAGAAATGTTTGAGTATTTTTATATATTTGATGACTTTCTTAATAAGTTTCTAGGACATAATGTAAAAATGTTGTTGACTCATGCTACTGGTAGATTTGTGGTATCTGAAGTTTTATAGTGAATTTGCTGCTTATAAACTTCCGCCTTGTCATACCATGAATCATTTACTCTTTAATTGTTTGACTAGGACTAAAGTCTCAGAGCCCCTCTTTTATATGTTTGTTTACCTTGTCAATGTGGGGGTGGAGGGCCGTAGGGCTGTCTTGAATGTGCTAAATGAAATTTTAGAAACCAAAAACTAATATTTCTAATGTACTCACCACGCCAAAGTGTTTATTCATGATCACTTGGTCATTGACATTGCATGTTCCAGCTGTTTCTAGGTTTTGGATTTCATCATTTTGATCATAATAAATGATGATAATGAGAAGTTGGGAAAACACTTGAGGCCTGTGTTTGTGTGTGCGTTTGTCTTTCTTTCACACACTCGCAGCCGCTCGTTGCACGCTGGCCCGCGTTTGGGCCACAGCGTCGAGTTCAGTCTCGTAGGGAGAAATCCAGGTGATCTGTGTGTTTGGCATTAGCTTACTGGGTAATGTCATGTTCCTCATCAGGTTAGAGGGCAGGACTGGGCCCACGGAGGGTCCTTACCGTGTTGGCTGATAGCCAGCTGTTACGTAAAACTTAAGGAAGTGGTTGGGAGGTGACCAGTGAAGCCCAGCACGAGAAGGGTGGCATCCCCCGCCTTGCCGCCTTGGCTTCCTAATTTACGGTGCACACGTATGTAGTCGGCCTGCTATGAACCTGTATTTATCAGTTCTATTAGGAAAAGTCACTAAGCAATAATGTTTTTGTAGCATTTAATCATGGCATGATCTCCTTTACATCTGTTTTTTTTTTTTTTTTACTTATAGTAGACCCAAATGCTTTGTACATTGTAGAACCCCTCAAGTTCTCTCCAGAAAAAAAGGTAATATTTTGTTTGTTTTCAAGTGCATTGGTGTGTTATGTAGTAGTAGATAAGAAATAGGTTGAAAGTTTTGATATAACCATTCAGTAGCCCTTACATTCCTGTTTCTCTGGCACTGATGTAAATAAATGTTTACAGAGTCAACAAACCAATCCATAAGCGGTATCCAGCCTTGTGGCCTGTGTCGTATGAACCTGGAGCCATTTTAAAGGGTTGTAAAATGAAAAAGAATGTGCCAGAGATGTAACCTGTGACCTGCAAAGCCTAAAGTAGTCGCTGTGGCCCTTCAGGGAAAGCCGGCCAGGGCTGGCACCCGTTGGCGTCAGGCGCCTGGCACATCCAGCGCAGGGCGGGCGCTCGCCCGTGCGCCCCGTGGCGCGGTCCACTGTGCTCGTCATGACTAGAGGCGACTGTCTGTAGGTGAAAGAACGTGGGCTCTAGAGCCTCATGGCCTATGATTCAGTCCCAGCCTGGCCACTTCCTGTGTCGTGACTTGAGCAGGGACCCAAACATCAGGGGTGAAACCCTCACCTTTCAGGGCTAGTAAGTAAGATAGACACGAAAGCAGCTAGTGTAGCATGTGGCACATGCTAGGCATTCACGTGTCAGTCTCCACGCCCTGAGTCTCTGTTCAGAGGTGGCAGGTGGGAGATTTGATTGGTATTTATAAACAAGAAGGGGGTGATGGTCTCTCCACAGAACATAGCAGGGTGCCGTGCCGCCCACGGCACTGTCTGACTTCACCAGGAGGTGGCACTTTCCTCCACGAGCTCAGCTCTGTGTTCATTCAGGTGACTGTTAGCTGTCATTCAGGTCTAATTCCCGCCCCTTCTTTTCGCTCGTGTTGTAGAAGAAACGCTGCAAGTGCAAAACAGAAAAGATTGAGACCATAAAGCCGGCAGAGCCGCCGCGCCCGGTGGCCAACGGAGACATAAAAGGAAGGAAGCCCTTCACGAACCAGAGGGACTTCTCTAACGTGGGAGGGGTTTATCACTCTTCTCACAAGGGTCCCCCGTCCGAGGGAAGCTCGGAAACGTCGTCACAGTCGGAAGAGTCTTATTTTTGTGGCATTTCAGCTTGCACGAGTCTGTGCAATGGACAGACCCAAAAGACAAAGACTGAGAAGAGGGCTTTAAAACGGAGGCGCTCCAGAGTCCAAGACCAAGGGAAGTTGCTGAAAACCCTGATACAGACTAAGTCGGGGTCGTTGCCGAGCCTGCACGACATCATCAGGGGGAACAAGGAGATCACCGTGGGAACGTTCGGTGTCACGGCGGTCTCGGGGCGGATCTAGGAACAGTCGGACTTTTCATACTGGAGACTTTCTGTTGTTCTTTGGAGAACAGTCTGTGGTATTTGAAGGGTTCGGGGGAGGGAGAAAATATTAATGGGAAAAGTATTCAGAAATGATGGTTTCGGCCTTTTTAAGAAGTAGGTGGAACCGTGCTCGTCTTGGTTAATGAGCTGCAGTTGTGCAAGGCCGACCACTTCCGCAGGGCCAGCGGCAGACCTTTTATAAGATGTGTTTTTCACAGATCAATTACTGGGCCAAAATAATTCGGACGCCCGGTTCCTGGGGTGGGATAGGAATGGAAGCCTAAACCTCTTCCTTTAGCTTTGTTCCTATTTCTTGCACCTTCCCATATTTATGTGCCTTTTGTCTATTTATAATGCCACTGGAAGAGGAGCGGGAACTTTCTCTGTCATTTGATTTCTTTTGTAACTTCGTTAGTTTTTTGAAGCTGCAAACACTACGAGGCTTTAAGGTGATCTGCGCTTGGAGTTCAGCGATGTGGGTCAGACAGTGTAGAGATCCCGAAGACTTGCCAGCCAGACCTCTGCTCAGCGAACTCACTGGAAACGCATACTTGCTGGAATTTACAGTCTGTTCTTTTAGGTAAAAGGTGATACTGTTAATAGGATTTTCATTTAACTTATTCACACTAGATTTTTTTTTAGTTATTAACTCAATGAGGAAAACAAAACTACAAGATCTTTTCTTACAGATGACTAGTATTTGCGAAATAAATTTTTTTATAAATTCACCTTTTCAACATCTTTAACCACTTTTAAAGGTTTTCTTTGGCTACATTTTAAGCATTCACAATAAGCACTATTCCTCCAGACTTTCTATTACTGCAGTTAGAAAATGTGAAGGTTCGTCAGTGAGTCCAGGCCTCACGTGCTGTGATCACGGCCTGTGGACACAGAACCAGCGAGTGAGTTCGTGGAGCCTTGTCGAGTTGGTCAGGTCCGACGGGACTGGCAGCCCTGATGTTCCCTTTGTATCAGCTACCGATGTGCAGAGGTTTTCACGTGTGACGTCACTGTGTCTGCTGCATTTTGTCCTTTTCTTCCTTTAAGTAAAATAATTTCTTGGTATGTGTACAGTAATGAGTGAACGTGGAAAGTTTCTTTTTGAAAGGGAGAGAATTGACTGTTTTGTGTCGTAAGACTTAACTTATAACTTATTGAGCACTTTTAGTAATAACTATTTTTAAACTTGTCTGATACCTCTCTGGGGGTATTGTTTGTAATGTGACTTATTTAAAGCCTTTTTTGTTTGTTTAAGTTGCTGCTTTAGGTTAACAGTATGTTTTAGGTGACTCAATTTTTTTTTCCAGTCTGTACAATTAGCCATTCGGAGCACAAGGGCCTGATTGTATAGAAACCCAGAGAACAGAGGTCCAGGCGAGAGCAGGCGGGCGGGAGTCACAACCGTGTGGCCGTCCAGCCTCGTGGGAAGATGACTTTCAGTGTGTGACTACGGAGCTGTAGTGCCATTAGAAACTGTGAATTTCCAAATAAATCTGAACACTTGTCTTTATTAACTACCGGCTCTTCCGTTCTTTGAAGGAGAACTTACAAGTTTGTTTTTCTCAACATAAATTCAAGGTTTTGCCACCTTAGAAACTAAATTTAGCAACATCGCATGACATAATTGATCACATTTCAGCCACCCACAAGTCGATTGAACTTTCACGTGAGTATCAACTCTCGCGAAGAGTGGATTTGTGCGGGGAGAAGCGGGGCTGCGTCTGTACAGCAGAGGCTTTCAGCGTCCTTGCCGCTTCGCCCCGTTTTACTTCGTCTGACGTTAAGTAAGCTCAGCTCGAGAACCGGATGAACGAAGAGGAAGCTGAGGGAGCGGTGAGACCAAGGGTACAAGTAAAACGGTTCTCTTAATTGGATTTTTAAAAATACTGAGTTACACATACATAAAATTTGAGGAATTAAATAGTTTTATAAGGCTTATGCAGGAAACGAGTTTTCTGTTCTTTGCCGCTACACCCCCCCAACCCCCGCCCTCACCCCAAGGCTTCCCCGATTCCCACCAGCAGCTGTGTTCAGCTCCGCGTTTCCAGTTATTGTGCTGCTGTTGCCACTTACTGATTTTCCAGTTTTTGATGTCTCCCCAACTTGAATATATAGACTTGGCATGAAAATGAAACAGATAGACTTGCGTTTGTTAACCGACCTGGACACGTCTGTTTAACATCACAAGATGTCAAGCAACATGTCCATTTAGAAATTCTGCCTTTTTTAAACTCTACGTTTCGTAGAATAATGTTACTAAAAACCTCACGCTTTCCCTTCTTAATTTGAACATTTTCAAATCCATAGAGAAGTCGACTATCCACACACCTCCACTCTGACTCCACGGCTAACATTTTTGGGGGCCGGGCCATTTGAAAGTTGTGACGTCATGGCCTCGCCCCTAAATACCTAAGCACATGT
>CM053517.1:3578784-3612295 GCA_028627145.1 Eidolon dupreanum
GGGAACCTGGAAACCAGGGCGAGAAAACGTGGCGAGGACTGGGGGTGACCTACAACGCGAAGCGCTGCCAGAGGCCCCGTGCGACGGGAGCTGGGAGTCACGGAGAACCAGTCAAGGGAGCCGGCAAAGCGAGGCTCACCGGCGCCCTTGCCCAGAGCAGGTTTGCTGGAGCCTTCAGGACAAATATCTAATTGGAACGAGTTTAAGAAAAATAAGGGAAGAAAAATGGCAGTGAGTATGTAGAAACTTCCTTGAGGGCTTTCATAGTAAAGTACAGCATATTACCAAGGGACGGGACCATGTGACAAAATCTGAGAGAGGTGTGGAAAAGAAAGCAACTCAGTAAGGTAGATGAAGAGTAAAGAGGGGTGTGGACATTAATGACATTTACTGATTAGCATAAAAATAATAGGTAACCTAGGTGATATTTGCATCATTTTACTGCGCCGTCAATGTTAACTCCGAGCAGCAAAACAAAGTTCCCTGCCACATGTCACAACTTCGCGCCTCCAGCGAAGGTTCAAGCAGCTTCACATGTTCACTGATCAAAAACGATGAAAATGGTGTGGGGCAGATGTCATTACTTTTCTTGCAAATGGAACAACTATACGCCAGGACACGCCAAGCCATGATGGTGGCTTCTCATTGGTGGAGGTGAGCACCTGGCCCGGCCCCTTGCCTTAATCTCCTGGTTACTGGGGATGATGGCACCTTGTCTTTTCCCGGAGTTATTTGGAACTGATTCATTGTCAAATTGTTGCCTTTTACACATGTGGGATTCTGACTGAATTCAAGCATAGCTTTCTTTATATCTGCATCCCAGATGGATTATTCTTTGTAATGGGGTACAGGGTAGAAAAGGAATCAATTCATTCCATTAAAATAAAGACATGGATCGATGGAGGGGTGGTGAGGCTTAAGACTAAGTCTGGTTAACACTGAGACCTTGGGCAAATTATCTCACTTTTATATTTTATTTGTAAAATGAGATGACTGAATTTGATAATCTCTAAAGTGCTTCCCCGTAGTAACACCTACTTCTAGCTGTTACCAAAGGCCCTTGTTGGAACAATCAGCACTGTGCTAAGTGCTGTGCCCTTCAGTCCTCCAGGAGTTCATGGTCCAGTTAGTAAGACAGGATGTATGCACGAAAGGTTAGTTAACCACAAAAGAGTTGGAACCAAAGCAGTCCCAGGCTTGCCAAGTAAAGATTCCAGGTTGGTCCTGCTCTGAATTACGGGAGGGGGGACCACTGGGGGGCGAGGTGGTGGAACCGCCTCTGAGGAAGGTGTGAGTCTCGAACGGGGTTCACCTCCCGTGAGAGATGGACAGGTGGACCCGGCGGAGAGACGCGGACAAAGGTGAGGACGGGTAATGGTCTTGGTGTGCGCGGGGACCAGAATCGACCCCTCTCGTCGCTCGGGGGAGGTTAGGAAACAGGTCAACTGATGGGACCCACGAACCCTTTCAGCATCTCATTTTGGTCGGTAGAGGTGATAGCCCGCCTCACGCATCTTTACTTCTGAGTCACGAAGAAGAAACAAAACTAAGAAAGTATTCATCTTCTTGAAGCCCGGCACCCTCGTCTCTTCCCTGCTCTGGGCGGCTCTCGCAGAGAGGAGCGCGTGACGTGCCGCTCGGGGGGACGGGGTCAGAGCCTGCCGTGTGTCGGGGCTTTCAGAGTGCTCCTTGGTCCCGGGCCACATCCTGCTGGTTTCCGTGGGGCAGAGGGAAGGGATTTTTGCAGGTCAGTCAGATGTACAAACGCCCCTGTTCGTGAGGCCGTCTGTGCACAGGTGTCTTTGTCCTCCGCGTCCCTGAGCTTACACCTGGTACGAGGATGGGGAACGCGGGAGGAGCTGGCCGGCTCGCCTAGCTCAGAGCCACCCAGGTGATTCGTGGGCAAAATGCTTGTGCCCTGGGCGTGTCTGTGGGAACGAGCATGCGTGTGCGTGTACGTGCATGTGTGTGTGCGTGTGCGTGTGTGTGTGTACGTGCATGAGTGTGTGTGCGTGTGCTGAAGGAATGGAAGGCCAGCACAGCGCCCAGAGTGAGAAATGCAGAGGATCTCGGCTTGGCCCTCCAGTGCTGCTTTCCCTACCTTGGTGGCGCTCTCTCAGCCATCTCTTCATGCCCCTTACCTCGGCCCCTCCCACGTGACCTCTCATGTACCTCCTAGGATTTTATCATAGGACGCTGGCCTTGCTTATCTAACCTCAGGATGCACGGGTCGTCAAAACCAGTTCTCCGTCTCGTGACCTCTCATGTTCTTCCTGGCTGACCTGCCCGTGCTCTCATTCTGAGTGGTCTATTGCCTCATTCCTTCCAGAGCAAAAAAAAAAAAAGAGAAAAAACTGCTTTTGTGTGAGCCCCTTCTCATGAAAAGGCATTTCCTGGCAGGGCGCTGTGGTCTTGTCTGATGCTAGGCTTTGGTTGAGGTTGCAAGAATTTTTGTAACGAGCAAGGGCTATAAGTAGATGAGGCTTAGACCAGAGTTACTTCTGGTAATTCCTGTTAACTCCTCAGTAGGCTTTTAGGCAAATGGATGACTCATCTCAACACATTCTGCTCCATTTACCATCATTGCAAGAGATTATTACAAAAAGAGGAAAGCAGTGAGGATTATTGGAGAAATCAACCAAATAGACAGCCCTCTCCTGCCGTGCAGTGCTGTGGTTGTAGTAATCACTCGGAAACAATTGCTATGTTTGTTTTTTTGTTAGATTTCCACTCCCATGAAGCCAGCTCTTCACTATGTGCCCCTCATCCCATCCAAAAGTAAAAAAAAAGTGGGAGAGAAAAAAATAACAAAACCCAGAACCTCCCTCCCTTCCTCCCTCCCTAACTGCACACCACCACCTTAAAACTGTAATTAGATTCCAAATAATGTGCACCGTAAATAAAGGACACCCCCTTTAGATGGCTCGATTAGAGGGAGTTTATTAATACAATCGATGTTTTCGATCTTTTCCTTCTCAAGGAAAATCCAGTTCAGGCTGTTTGCTTGTACCTGTGCCTTGTATAGAGCGGTTCATCGTTACTAAATATCTATTATTGCAAGTATAAAAGAAATAGATTTCCCCTGGCTGAGCATATAATCACGTTACTTAATCGTGCCAACGGACACTGAGGAGACCGTATGTGAAGTACACACGTGATTTTCTGTGGCTGTTCGTTTTCCTCTTTGTGGACCTGAGTATTAGGGCCAGTGGAAGGTCATGTGCTAAAATGGCCTGCGGTGCCCCTTTGGGACAAATTCGACAATGATCGTGAAGATGGCGCGACTCTCATGGAGGAAGAGAACCCTTATCAAACACAAAAAGCTCAGGCAGTGGGATAGAACCCTTTTTTTCGGGTTCGGTTTTATTTCTGATGTCACTGAAGATCACCTACGGTCACCTCAGCAGAACAGAGTTCCTATCCTGTGGTCACTTGGATGATCTTCGGGAAAGAGGAGTAAAGTGCCACACGCTCTGGGTCCCCACACCCAATTGGGAGGTCAGGGCGGCTACGCCAGCTGGAAAATCACAAGGGTTGGGTGTGTGTGCGACTATTCCATGTGCCCAAGTTAAGTGTTGTAAACTAGGCCCCCAGATTTCTGAGGCTGCTTAAGTCTTTGACCAATGTATTTTTCTGCAGAGTAAACTCGGCTGCACCTCGACATGAGCGTTCCTCAGACTGAGTGCGTGGTCCTCCTCACTGTCCCACCCGCTCCCCCTCCCCTGCTCTGAGGTTCATTCTCCACCCCCTCGCCCAGGCCGGAGGTCTCGGGGTCATTTCTGACAACTGCCTGTCCACCCATGATGGAGTCTGCTGCTTCTGAGCTGTTCACCGCTCAGACATGTCCCCACCCTGGTCCTCTCCCAGCCGCGGTCTCTGCCAGCCACCCCATCCACTGCCTGCTCCTGGAACAGCCTCTTACATCCCGCACCTGCTTGTGCCACCCCCTTCGTTGCTACGGCTTTTCGCTGACTTAGAGTTTACCCTCGAATACTTGCTTCACGTGACCGACCTACCCATCTGGCCTCTGGCTACCTGCATAGGTACCTGAGCTAGTACCCAGCCAGCCCCACCTGGACCTCTCCCTCCCTCTGCTCCAGTGGTACCAAAGGCTTTTGAATGTGACAGTTGACAGATAGCCTCCTGCTGCCTCCAGGCTGTCCCTTTACCTGCAAAGGATCCACCATTACTCCCTCCCCTCCCCCTCAGCCACAGACACACATGCTCTTGGCTTAAATAACCCCATTTGCTATTCAGAACTCAGCCTAAACATCACTTCCTTTAAGAAGGCCTTCTCTGATCCCCTAGATTCTGTTAGGTGTCCTAGTCATAAACTTCCGTAGTCCCCAGTACCTGCACACTAGAAATTCCTTACTTATTTGTGTTTATGCATTTAGAGCATGTTTTACCCACTGGAATTCACCCTGCAGAAGAAAGGGTTTTTTCTTTATTTCACCAGTATAGACCCAGCGCCTGGTGGTGTGCCTGGTACGTCAGAGCAGGTGGTCGGGAGGGGAGTTGGGCCGTGAGTTCAGTCTGAGGTGCCATGAGGAAGCCAGAATTGCTCTCCGTAGAAAAATATGTCGATCAGAAAATGTTTTCTGCTTCACACTGACGCCCTCTCTCAGGATGTTTTTGCCAGTGGGTAGCAGGGTTCCTAGACTCAGGTGTGCCTTTGAAATGAGGGTTGTAATTCTCGCACATCAGAAAGCTCGGCTAGGGCGAACTTCAGGGCTGGCATTGCTTTACTACCCAGCGGGTCCCCCGGGACCTCTGCCGTCTGCTTCCTGCCGCTCCGGCTGCTTCTTCAGTCACTTTCCCTGTGTGGCCACCAGATGCTTCCCAGGGTCTGCCTCGTGCCCCGCCAGGCTGAGAAGGAAGCGATCACAGCCATCAGCACCCTACAGGGAACGCGGGCGTGCGGTCTTCAGAACTGAAACAGCCTTACGCAGAGGTCCCTGGTGCCCCCTGCTTCCTGGCACCCCTAACCCAGCCGTGGTCTCAAAGACCCCCGAGAGTCCACGAACACCAGCCCTTAGGGGGTGTCCTTTCCTCACGATCTCTTAAATTAAGTGTGGACCATCACTTCCTCAGAGCAGTGCGGGCTCCTCCAGCCTCCTCATAAAAAGAGTGAAGGGAATGAGAGCGCGAGCGACATCGCCCTTCAAACTGCATCTGTTCCCACCCTCCAGAAGTGCAAATTCGAGTACTTCTGAGTAAACCCTCTTGAACTCGAAACTGGCTGTTGGTTTGTAAACCAGCCCTGTACGTGAGGGCCAGGGAAAGTCGGGAAGAAGAGGCAGGGCACCCAGATCGGTAGGTGGCGGGTTTATGATGAGCAGGTGACGCTTGCCTTGGGCAGCCGTGAGAGGACCAGGTTGCTCCCTGCCCCTACCCCCCGGAACTGCAGAGTTCGTTGGAGGTTCTTCGTGGGGTTCAGATGGGCTCAGCAACAGGTAACCCTCAAGGCTGCATCCTCGGAGTGGCTCCTACTGCGAAAGTGGTGGGCAGAACCCACATCCCAAGGACAGGAGGGTGAGGAGCCTCCGTTGGCCTGGGGCCAGCTCCTAGGTCACCAGGGATGGCATCCCTAGATGACTTCCAAATGACCTCCTCCAAGACTGGTTCCTTCACCTTTTCTGAAATAGGCATGAAGGCTTTCTGAATATTTGGTTGCTCTAGTCACTTAAATATTACCATCTCACATTTATTTTAGAGTAATATGGAGATGCTTAGGTTTGAAATCTAAACAAGCAGCACCTAACATGCATTCGCTGAGTTTAAACTTTGCATTTTAATGAAGAAGAGCCTCATGCTATTCCCAGAGTCTGTTGGGACCAGTAGTTCACCCTCAGATCCTTTACTTTGACAAGGCATTTACATTTTTTTAAAAAACTACATATGAGGAGACGAAAACCGGGAGGTGTGGAGACTGCAGAACTCGGCGCTAAGTAAATCCGGCATCGACTCTGGGGGTGAAAGGGCAGCGAGCCGGTGGATGGGAGGACGCGTGGACAGTGATGCACGGCCCTTGGTCGGCGGCTTCTGAGTATAGGGTATTCCTGGTCAGAGGCGTGGCTGGAGGTTCCAACCGTGTCATCCCCTCGGACGCATCTAGTTTTTATTTTCCTGCCTGTAGCTCGATGAGACTGCATGGTGGTTCTTTTTTTTTTACCTCTATTTATTTTGTTGTTATCAAAACAGCTTAGTGCTTGAAAGGTGCTGGGGAAATCTGCTTGTTCTCATGTAAAGCTGGGCTCTCCGTTCCGAGGAGGAGGAGGGTGCGGAGGTCGCCGGGGGGAACCCCTGCTGCCCTGGCCTCTGTGTGAGAAGACACCTGCTTCAGCTGACAGGCCGAAAACACACCGAGCAGCCGGAGCTCATTCTTTTGATCTTTCCCCGCCTCACGTTTGCTGAGTGCTGATTTCCACTGCAGATAGAAGCCTTCGGAGCTCGTCACTCTTTCCCTCTATTTGTCAACTTTTACTTTTTGTTTGTTCAGGCAACCCCGCGGGGGTGGAGTCTCACGCACCGTTCCAAGCGGGGCGCGATCAGACACGCTGGGGAGGTTTGCAGAGTCCTCCATGCATCCGAGGGCCATGTGTCTGAGGGCTCCTCCGCTGGGCGCCCGGCGGGCGTCAGCTTTGTAGGCTGTGCTGCTCGTCTTCACAAGGCCGCGGGACGAGGTGTGGGGGAGAAGACACGAGAGCATTGCTTTGCTCTTTTCTGCCAACCCAGGCGTTCGTCCTTGAGGTAGCTGCAGACTGCCTGGGGGGTAAGGCGGCTCTGAAGTTGGTACCAGATGTCTCCCCACTCCCAGAGCCAGCGATTCCCAGAGGGTGGGACTGGCTCATTGGGGGAACTTCATTCTCCATCCTTCCGCTTAGGATGTCCCTCCCGAAACTTCAATCTCAGTGGCAGAGAGAGGCTGCATTTTCTTAACTGAAAATTTTCTTCTGTAGTCAAGGGCATTTGAGTACTTTTCTCTGCATGTTAAAGAATGAAATGAAACCCTCAGAAAAAGGCAAACCCACTTCATTTAGGAAAGAGCGAGCCTTTTTTGGCACGTGTGACTCAAACCCTCAGGATTGATATGACCGAGGAAAATCGCCTTATAAGACTGAAAAACTGAGTTCAATCTGGAGGAGGTTAACAGCTCTTAAGAGGGAAACTGGTTTACGTACCTCATGTGCTCCCTTGTTTTAACTGCAGCAGCCAGAGCGTCCTTTAAAAAACATAAATTAGATCACACCATCCCCTGTATGAACCTTCAGTAACTTTCCATTGCTTTATAGATAAAATCCAGATTCTTGACTATGGCCTTCCTGACCCAAATGGACCAGCCCCTGCCCAGCTCCCCAGCCTCATCTTCCCCATTGTGAATGTAAGGCCCATTTTGAAATTAAGTCCCAGTCTCAGTATTTTGGTTTGTTTTGCCTTCTTTGTCTTTTTTTTTTCTTTTTCTTTTTTTCCCAGTTGATCACTACTTCCTAAGCAGAAAACCATTCCTACTCTTTGCTATTGCAAGTGGAGCCCTTTTGTGGGTTGTGGTGAGTTTTTCCTTCCAAGATATCAGAGTGCTTTGTACCAAGTAGCTCAGTCATTGAAGCACCTGTTGAGAAACTGATGGGTAAAATATTCCTAGGTCTTCAGAAGGTCAAGGGCAGAACCAAAGTCACACAGCTCAGCTCTCCTTATTCTTTATCAGGAACTCACTAAGAAAACTCATCACTTCCTCTCGCTAGTAGTGAGTCAGGCCAAAATCAACATTCAGTGGGTGGGGACAATGGGTGCTTCGTGCAGAGTGAAGTCTCAAGGAGTCTTATTCCTGATTCGAAATGATCCAAATGGGCTCACGCCAGTCTCTCAGAACCACGTTCCTTGGATTTTCCCAGAAACCTTTGGGAAGCCTTGGAAAGTCTCTGGGAGGTTCCATTAGGTGAGTGAACCTGGATTGTGGGGGGATGGGAACGAGGATGGGAGAGGAAGGACAGCGAGTAGGCGACAATGATATTGATTTAAAAAATCAGATGCTGGTGTTGTGAGTAACTCCTTAAAAGGCAAAGTCCTTCTGCAGTTCATGAATATTTGCATAACTGTTCATTAATGCTCGGGGGAACTGAATCACCAAATTGTAATGGGGGCAGGTTATTTCTATGAAGGCTGGTGGAATCTTTCTGTGGTGGGCATGGCCGGCCTAGGCCCCCATAACCACTCGTAGCATCCGGCACAGGTGCTCCTTCATTTCTAGTGGTTGATTAGGGCATCATAACGCTCACGAACACTGATGACCCAGAAAGCGTCTAGGATTTAGATGGGAGAAGATTGGAGATCTTCTTTTCCCCATGATGGGAGAGAACTCGGGCACTATCTAGAGGGAAGGGCTTCTAATATTCTTCAAAGCCATTAAGAATAATTTGTTGCATAAGTCTCATGCTCCCTACTTCAAAAAATGTTTTATGCCAAAAAAAATTTTTTGAAAAAAACTATAGCACAAGACAGCTAAAACAGTATGGCAGAAACTATTTAAAAGGAAAGGGGACAATTTTACACCAAAATTGGGCTGATATTGTCAATAAAATCAAACACTACGTTCAGCTCTGATCTTCTGGCAGCAAAACGAGTAACAACTGAAAAACAGGGACGTAGTTCTTGTTATTTGATAAAGGGAATCATAAAAATCCATTTGGAATACTTTTTTTTTTTTGCATCAAATTTCTAAGAGAAATTAATGGTTTCTTTATAAGAGATAATTTAAAAATGGGCACGCCGGCCGAGATGGGATAACATCTCTCCCGTGCATGGTCAGTCAGACTCCAAGGGCACAATATCAAGTTGTGCTCATCGAAGGAATTCTCATGGGTACCTAAGCTAATACGTTTTGTTTAAAGATTATTTAATTCGACAGAGAATTAGAGTATCAAGAGTTTATTGTTGCAGCTCTTTGTTATTCTATGGCTCTCTTGTAAAAATGGTATTTTATCTACATGAAACAAAGTACATAGGATTATAAGGAAATCAATTATATTGAAATATAGATATCAATATGTTGAAAAATTGTGATACCTTAATATATGTTAACCCTTTAAATAACAAGATATATCTGCTAGTCTACAAAATAACAGTTTAATATAGCACTGAATATAAACACTATTTAAATGTATTCGAATAACTGTAATGTGATAAAAGTAACTGTGGTTTCTATTAACAGTCACAGAAACTGCTAATATTACTGTGGTTTATGATCTACATTCATGAAAGAAGAATATGTTAAATGCCAGTTTGAAGTTAATGAAAATCAAGATGCATTCTTTTCCCTTTTAAGTTGGTGGACCGACCGTGGTCTCCCTGGAAATCCAGGGACACACAGCTAATAACCAATGACTTAGTGGAGTGAAAATAGGTAAACTAACCCATTTTTGCCAGGAGCTTGGTAAAAGTCAATCCAAAAAGATTGGTTGGGGGAGCTTAGTAAAGGTTTGGTTTGTGTGTGTGAATGAAGGGACAGCCATCGGCTCTAGATAACAGGAAACACAGGTGATGTTCTATTATCAAAACATTTTTTCTGTCTTCTATTTGATTTTCTTTGTTTTCTGAATTTTCTAATTATTTCTTGAACAACTCTTTAACCACAATGAAAACTACGTTTTATTTAATTTTTATCTCATGCCGTGACAAAAAGAGAAAACATAGTTGTTGGTATTAGAATCTACAAAAGAACGAGTGAACGAATGTGTTTTTGATATCCTTTTTCTCTACCTTCAGTTCTTCCGGTGACTCTTTTTCCAGGCAACACATAAAAGTGAGTAGACCGAATTTCCTTTCCTTTTACCTCTCCAACCTGTTGCCTCATAGAGTCCAAAGCTTTTAGCAGTGGAAAAAGGAAGGAGAAGTTGTGGACCCGTGTAAGGAAGTCGCGCCCCCAGACTCATGGAAAAGTCTTGAATTTCAGGAGGACACCAGCAAATGATAGTCTGGTGCTCGGAAAATCAAGACAAGGGAGGCGTTTTCTTCTGCTGCCCTTTTCTTTTTCCATGATTCATAGCGGTAAATGCAAAAACAAGGGAAGGAAACAGTGGGAAAAGGGGAAAGCAGAAAGGGTGATGAGGAGGAGGAATTCTAGCGAGGGGGGAGCGGGAGGAGCAGGAAATGGCAAGGGATGCGCCTTCGTGCCGAGCAGCCACCACGTTGCATCACTGACACGGTCTGGCGCCGTCTCGTTACATCCACGGGGTCGGTAGGGCTTCTTCTGTCTCACAGTGCAGACCGAAGATCCTCTGTGGTATTTGTTTCGAATGCAGTTTTCTGGGCTCTGTCCCAGGCCACTCAATCAAAACCCCCTGCGAGACTCAGGATTGTGCCTTTTTCCTAGCTTTCCACGGGGTTCCAATGCCCCTCAAAGCTGGGGAACCACTGGTTGTAGTGAGAGAGAAAAACTTGGCTCTTGCTAAGGCAAAGTGAATCTAATTTCTCTCCCTGCTAAGCCCCTCGCCTCCCCCGTTAGTCAGGAAAGACATCTCCTTTACTCACTGAAATCCAGGGATTTTGCCATTTGGTAATCTGATTTATAGAAATTTGCCAAAACTGATGAAATTTGCCCAAACAGACGGCGGAAAAAGTTGATTTAGGTTCTGTTCCCTGATCTTTAATACGCTAGGCTCGTGATCTTAAGCAATGTCACTTTACCCTGTGGGCCTTCACCTTTTTAGCTAGAAGATAAGAGTTTTGAACTAGGCGACCTCCAGGTCCGCACCCTGCGTGGAAGACAGGGTGCACCCCACCTCTCTTTCCTCCTCGAGGTCCGTCTCCATAGTCCCGCCCCGTCCTGGTTCATCTGCGGGCTTAGAGGCTCAGCAGCAGTCACCGCTCCTGGGGGCTCTTCTGCCTGCTGCCGCCTCCGGGAGACGCCCGAGCAGCAGGTCTGAGGAGTGTCGGTTGCTGCTGCAGCCGCGTGGGGCTCTGGTGAGCGGCGGTGCCGGAACGTCCCGAGGGGCATCCAGTGTTGGCCACGCGTCACATTATTGTTCGGGTCAGCTGACTTGCCCATCGTTCAGCAGTGGAACCCCTTCATGCGCCGTGAGACTCTTCTTCACAGGGCAGCGGTCGCCTACGTGAGGCTTAAGTCGCCCGTCAGCAGACTTTTCGGGCTTACCCCCCAGAGCCACAGGTAACCCCCACAAAAGGCATCATTTCTCTCCCTCTTGGCAGAAGCAGTGTGGGTGCCATTCAGACTTTCTCTTTCACCGTCCTCCACTCACACCTCGGCAGGGCTTCCTGTCCTCGCCCCGTCCCCTCCCTCCCTGCGACCTGCTCTTGTGCGGTGGAAAAACTCAGACTCATCTCATTTGGCCACCCTCCAGGGAGCCCTGTCCACGCACAAACAGAACACCAAACATCATGACTGAAAAAAATAGTTGAAATTATTTTGAATAGTCGCTAAGAAAACCAGGCAGCAAAACCCACATCAAAAGGCCAGCTGTTGGGGTACACCTTTCAGGTTCCATTAGCGCAGGGGCCACACACGGGGAGGACACGGAGGCGGAGACGCATGTGAAAAAGATAGAAAAGGTCAGAATGGCAGTGAAAGAAGGAGACTGAATACCACGTTCGAGCGAGACGGAGCGCTTCCCTCGCAGCGGCTGAAGACTGCAGCTTCCCAGAGGCCTGTGTGACCTCGTTTTGTCCTCTTACTTCATGAGAAGACATCTTTGGAAAGTCTTTCTGGTGGATCTCACAGAAAAGATTTTTGAAGAGTTTTTCCTGCCTCCGTGAGAAGATTTTTTTTTTTTAAATCCTGCAATTCCACCTTAGAGTGATTTGATAAGTTTGGTTAAGTGGGCGATGAGCAATTTGGGCATAGCTGGGGGTGGGGACACATGGGCACCGTTTTTCCTTTCCCAGATGGCACCTGTGCGTGAGACAGGGCTGTCACAGAGGTGTTTAGATGGCGGTTTGGGTTTGTTCACGATCAGCCTCTCACTCTCTTGGCAACTGTGCTGTGAGCAGCGTGTTTACGGGGCCACGTTGTCGCAATGTGTGTTTTGACTCTGCTTGGCCCAGCAATATCGATGACCAGGCACGTTCTTCTGTAATGTCACCAGAGATCCAGAAATGACTGCATCTAGGCAGAGGAAATGGCCATGAATCCGTAGTGAAGGCAGGCAGTCCGTACCTGGGCCAACTTCGTTCTGATGTCTCGCCTCCAAAGTCACGCAGAACGACTCATTTGTCTCTCTGAGTTCATGCGGTTGGTCTCGCCCTGTGACGCCTTAGCCCTGGGAGCGCGGTTAGACGAGGTTATTTAGGGGAGGTTCCATTGAGAGTGTGAGGATTAGCAGTTTCCATCTAAAACCAGAGTGAAAGAGGCCTTTCCCGCCCTCTGGGATGCTGGCCGCTGAAGCCTGGAACTTGCTAAGGTTTTGGGGCCAGAGAGCTTGGGGTCAAACCTTACTCATAAATAATATGACAGTGGACGATTTTATAAGTCCCCATTTTCTTGTCCTTAAAACAGGGATAATGCTAGTGCTGATCCATTTCAGCCAAGATGCCTTTGCTGTGAGAACAGAAAACTCTGGCTAAAGGGAAGTGTGTCGGCTTGCGTATCTGTGCAGTCTTGATGTAGTGCCGGTTTCAGGTGTGGTGTGATCCAGGCACTCACAGCATCATCTGGCCTCTGGTTCCTTTTCTCTGCACTTCTCTTGCGGTGTCTTCCTTCCTGTGGCAGCTACGGCCCCAGCTTGCCTTGCTCAGGGAAGCTGCAAAGGTTCTGGCCGTTCTAGGCCTTTGCATCCTCACATCCCGCTGTGTAGAAGGGGAGAGTGTCTCTCCCGTTGCTTCCCAGGAAAGAAAGCAGAATCTCCTTTCCAAAAAGCCCCAAGCAAACGTCTCCTTATGTCTCAAAGACCTGCATTAGCTCATGAATACCCTCTGAACAATTCGTGGGTCAGAGGGGTGGGACGATGGAGCTGAGGGTGGGTCCAACACACATCAACCACCACGCAAAGGACACAGGATCGTCAGTTCCCCAGCGGAAGCCATGCATGTTGTTCCAGGAAAAAGGGACAACGTGATGCTAAGAGGTGAGCAAGGACAGCGCCCTGGGGTGGTCGTCGAGGTCTTGGCGGCGTGCCCGACCTTGGGGAGGGTCAGATTATTATAAGCAGTGGTTATGTCAGTGTTATCCTGGAGTCATGGCTTCTGCGTAATGGGCCACCTCACCTTTTCTTCCGTCGTCCGTACTGCCTGCCTCTCCTACTGAGCAGGGCTGCAGAACCGGGTTCTGCTCTTGGCTCTGTGTCTGGCTGGCTGGCCTGGGCCACTTCGGGTGAAATATGAGCTGAGGCATTTTTCCAGAAATAAAGGAACCTTTTTCTTTCTTTGATCCCCCAGGAGACAATTCGTACACTCGGTCATGATTCAGGACCTTGTCTACAAGGTTCATGTTTGATTTAAAGACAGAAGATTTTGAAGCCAGGCAGATGTGGATTTGAATCCCACCTCTGCTAGGCTGTGATTGTGGGAACTTTAACCTCTGAGCTTAAACCTCCTTTGCTATACAAGGGAAGGGGTGGGAAATAATATCTGATTTTCAAGCTTGACTCACTCGAGCGTGATAGAGTTGGAATGAGGCACAGTTGAAATCTACACAGTGGTACAACAAACAGAATAGTGACTTGTATTTAGAAATGTATGCTGATGATTTCATCTGCTGTTATTTTTAATGTCTTATCACTTGTCTGATGACTACCTATATTTCCCCCTCAGGGATATTAAGACATTAAACTGAGGGCTTGGAAAGGCAACTTGGAGGAGGGTTATGTGTAAATGTATCACACGCTATATCACAGGGCTCATTTCCCCCTTCCCTAGGGCTGTTATGAAGAATAGGGAAATATCTAATATTGGTTATATCCGTTTCTCCTTTTCTTCTGTTTCCATTTCCTTCTGCCCCCTACACCCCGTACACATTTGGCTCATGGGCACTACCTGCTGGCAATTGTAGGTATTACTCAAGTAATCGGTCTTTATTTTTAAAACCCCTTTATAGAGTTATTGAGGTATATTATGGGAGATAAGTATATGCCCGTGAGGTCACCACCACAACCAATGCCAAATACATATGCGTCACCTCAAAAGGATTCTTCTCATCCTCCTGTTTAATTTTAATTTTATTTTTTGTGATAACACGTAATGTAAGATTGACCCACTAAGCAAATTGTTTAATTAAGCATGCAGTGCAATGTCGTCAACTATGCAGTACAGTAGATCCAGGACTTACTCATCTTGCATGACCGAAACTTTGCACTTTTTGACTAATACTCCCCATTGCTCCCTCCCCTCAGCCCCCGCAACCACCATTCTACTCTCTGATTCTATGAGTTTGGCTTTTTAAAACTGCCTATGTAAGTGGGATCACGTAGTACGTGTTCCTCTGTGTCTGGTTTATTTTACTTAAAAATGTCCTCTGGGTTCATCTCTATTGTCCCAATGTTGAGGTTCCCTTCATCTTTAAGGCTGAATAATATTCCATTGTACGTAAATGCACGTTTTCCTTATTCATTCATTTGGTGATAGATACTTAGACTGCTTCCTTTTCTCGGCTATTGTGAATAATGCTTCAGCGAACACAGAAATGTGGATTTCTCTTTGAGATTCTGATTTCAGTTTTTTTGGATGTATTCCAGAAATGGGATACTTAGGAATAAACTTGACTAAGGGGGTGAAAAATATGTATGCTGAAAACTATATAACAGTGATAAAAGACATTTAAAAAGACACAAATAAATGCCAGGACATCCCATGTTCATGGATTGGAAGAATTAATATTCTTATAATGTTCATACTACCCAAAGTGATCTACAGTTTTAATACAATCTCTGCCCAAATCCCATAAGTATTTCTTATAGAAATGGAAAAAACAATCCTAAAATTCACATGGAATTTCAAAGGACTTCAAATAGCCACAGCAATTTTTAGTGAAAAGAACATGATGGAGGCATCATGCTTCCTGATTTTGAAATATATTACAAAGCTGCAGTACTCAGAACAGTGTGGCCTTGGTCTTCAAAGGAAGTATCTGATCCCTGCGGAATAGAGTCTGGAAGTTGAAATTCTATCTTGTTCCAGCTCCAGAGCATCAGAAGTGAGGCTCAGTGCGGAGGGCGCTCAGACGAAACCTGAACTGACATCCCTTTAATTCTCCTGCCACTTGGATGCTTAAGAGACGAAACCAGGTTCTAGGGACTGGAATTTTGTAGCAGATTAGTAATTCTTTCCTAACAAGCTAAGATGAGCTGATGAAGATGAGTCTGCCAGACTGAAGGAAACGTAAGGTGGAGAGTGGGGCTCGTTGAGCTGGTAGATGGGATTGATGGGTAAGACAGCTCCCCAGCTCCTGGAGCACAGGGGCCGTTATCAGTCACCCTCAGATGCAGCCTCGGCTGCATGAACAATTGATAGCACGTGACCCTCCAGGATCTTCGAAATAGTACTTGTTTAATGGCATTCCTATCACGTTTAGGCAAAGGAATAAATCCTTTTCTAAGTCTGAGCCCTTCAGTAGTATCAAGGCGAGGAGGCTCTCATTTTCAAAGGCGGTCGTCACTTCTCTTTACTCTCCAGGTGGAAGATAAAATGGGGCGGAGGACGGGCTAATTCCAGCAGACCTGGAATTAGCCCGAGCTGGTGTGCTATTATCACAATTAAAAGTACTATTATCAGTAGTCTTAGCAATGATAGTGACACTTTGAAGTGATTGCACAATAATTAGCCAGTGTGGAGTATAGAAACACCTAGAATCAGGGTGTAGGGTCAGGGAGAGTCACCTTTAGGAAAAAAAATGAAAATCAAATGATAATTGGTGTACTTCATTAAGCCACTTGTAAAACTAGCCCACTCTAAACATAATTTATATTGCTGGTGCGGATTTCAGAAAAAATTCAAGTACAAATTAGAAAGCTAAATGTAACTATTTTTTTTAATTTACTTATTAAAACATGCCTTAAGTCACAGACAAAAAGAATATCAGGAGAGTAGCAGTTTTCTATTTTGCCAGCACAATATGGTGTCAGATGTTAGAGCTCAAAGAGGCCTTATGGGACATCGCGTCCAACTCATTCCTGCTGGAAAGATTTGAAAGACGAGGACACTGAGGTCCAGACATGTGATGTGACCTCTCCGAGGTCAGATGAAAGTTATTAACCGAATAAGAGGAACACCCAAATCTCCTGACTGCCCGTCCCATGCCTCTCAGGTCACTGGGCCGTCTGGGGCCGAAGAGTAGGGAAGGTCTTTTCCAGTAAGAACTTTGTAGTCTAGCAGAGGAAACAGAAATAACCAACCATACTAGAGCAATGTGATGAGACATGTAATGAGCATGTAAGGAACACACATGCTTTGGGTAAACATTCGAGGACATGGTTTATTCTTCCCGAAGCGGGTTAAGGAAGCCTTTATAGAAAACCTCATCTGTACAGTGATGATCATTTTCAGCACTGAAATAAGAATGGGAGCTCCAGGGAGTCCTACAGGTGTGATGGCCAAGGCCGCTGGGTGTCTGATGGGAAGAGACCGGGGCTCCTGGGGCATCCAGGCAGAAATTCTCAGAGAGAATTGAGACAAAGCCTACCTTTGTCTCTCCCTGTTGGGGGTGGCGGAGAATCCCTAAGGATGGTAAAAAAAATCACCCTGAAGTTGTGTAGAGAGAAGACATGTGTTTTGTCTTGGGACCTGTGTCATCTCTTGGTAAGCAGTGGCTCTCAGTATGGTACGTGGGCTCACTTGGATCCCCTCCAGCCCCAAACACAGGAATTTAACTTCTTCCACATACTAGGCTGCAACAGATGGAAATGAAAAAGAAGAAACATAGGAAGGAAACTGACATTGAACTTCTAATGTGGCCAAACATTGTGCTAGACGCTTCCTATATGTTACTTATTACTCGCAGCAGAGCTTGAGGTAGAGTTAGGTCTGGTTTTAGTAGAACTCCAGCCTTCCTGAAATTCCGCCTCACAATTTCTCATTTTATGAATGTTTCATATGCGCTTTCAAGGCTTTCAAGAGAATCGGAAATGACCTGTAGGTGTGCCAACAGATAAATGGCAAAGTAAGCCACAGAGTACCAGGACTGCTGAAAAGAAATACTGACCTGAACATGTAACCATGATATGTTTTTAGCAATTTCAGTCCAATACTCATAGATAGTATGATCTCATTTAAAAACTCTGTGTATGTGTGCGTGTGCGTGTGTGTGTGTGTGTGTGTGTGTGTGTGTGTGTGTGTGTGTCTGTTACCTAACAAACTGTTCACCGTGGTTTCCTTGGCTGATAAACTTGGGACAAGTAGGCTAAAAGGGTGTCAGGAATAGATGGCATAAAATTTTAAAATGTTCATATAATTTTCATGCGATGAAATTATGAGTGGCTTTAACTAACTTTGTGTATTTTTTTAATTAAAAAATAAAGGTGATGAAAGTCCCCTTCATCCCTGTTTCGTTTGACGGGTTTCAGATCAGAATCCTTAGTACCCTGGATGTCACGGCAGAACTCTGGGGGAAATGATTCATTTTTTTAACCCTCTCTTTGTCAGAGCCCTCCTCTCAAAGACTCTGGCGTGGCAGGTGGAGACCTGCCACGTGCCGAGGAGACACGCGGCCCTGTCTGTCCAGTCCCGCCTTGGGCCAGGCTCAGGCTCACGGACTCGTTGTTTTGGGGTGACTTTCTTGTATCTGAAGTTACTTGGCAGATTCCCTAGATGCATTCGGACGGAACTGACTTTCAGCGTGAAGACAGCTGAGACGGTGACTCTGTGACCTCAGGATGTAGGAACTGTGATCCTCATCGTGTGGCTGAAGCAGCTCAGGGAAATTAAATAGGGCACAACCTTGAAGAGGCATTTAAGAATATTTTCAGACCTCTGAGTCTAATTACCTGTTGGGCCGTCAGATAGAAATATGGGATCCGTGGATGAAATGGGACAAAGCGAAACGAGACTGGTCATATGAAACCTCGTTTTTGATCATTTTAGTGTTTTAAGTTCTGGGTGATTTTGTCTGATTTACATTTATGACAATAAATAGGGGCAGTTGTTAAATATTGTTGATGATTTGACTTTCTATCTAAAAATTAAGACTAAATAGTCTTTTAAGTGCCTTGATCAAGTTAATTGAAACGACCCTGAGATTTCAACGTGAACTGTTAAAATTTGCTTCTCTGAGTTGATTTTTAAAGTTCTGGCTCCATCAATGTGTACGCCTGACAAACCAGTGATTTTCCTTCTCTGGGCCTGAGCATTCCAGTCTTACGTGAATTAAGGCATTTAAACCAGATAATCATCCAGGTGTGCTTGATTCTCATGGTTCTCTGGAGGTTCTCCTCAGCTCGGCTCATTTACCCTGTTCACTAAATTAGTTTCTGGAACTACTGTGAAGGTCCTCTGAATTCCAGTGTCAAAACTGCATAAATACCATACATAAAATAATAAAATGGTTTATAAGTGCAAGTAGATTAAATGCTTTCTTGCATTTTATACTGAGTTCTTACTGAAGTTACAGTTTGTCAAGAATTACCTAAAAGCTGTGTCTGTTGGTCTGATTCATTCTATACCAGTCTTTCAGAAATCAGATTAATATGATGCTTCCACAGAAAGAGAAAGTAATGCCATTTCCAAATTATATTTATTCATGTAAAAGAGGGAAATTCTTAAATAAGAGCTATTGGAATAATCTGCAGAAAGAATTAAAAATGTGGAGCGGTATCTTGCTATTTTTCATATCTGGCACGTAATCGCACGGGTTTTAAATTTCTTGGACTAATGAAGACTTGGATCTATTGGTTTGAGTTGCCATGTTTATTTTACCCAAAGAGAGCATATGCCATCTTCATCATCATTATCAGTGTAAATAAAATCAGTGATCTGATATGTCCTGCTACGTGGTGTGGTTCTCAATATAAAATTCCAGAGAAATAGAATTTCAGAGCTGAAATGGACTTTAGAGACTATTAAAACCAGCTTATTTTATTTCATAAAGATTGTTCAAATCTCAATAGCAAGTTCCTGTCTAACATTGGAGCAGCACAATGATATAATGCTATCCACTCACTTTCCCCTATATTATTTTAAATGTACATATATTAACATTCATTCTCTTTAATACACAGCTCTGAGTTTGTGTATGTGATGTGGATGCATCACGACCTATTTATCTGTTCCCCACTGAAGGACGTTTGGTTTGCCCCAAGTTTTTGGTGATCGTGAATAAAGTTGCTATAAACATTTGCAAACAGGTTTTAATGTGAACTTTTTTTTTTTTTGGCAGGGGAGGTTAAATACCTAGGAGTGGGATTGCTGGATAGTATGATGTATGTGTGTTTAACTGTATAAGAAATGGCCACATTGTTTTCCAAAGTAGCTATACCGTTTGCTTTCTGACCAGAGAGATGTGACAGCACTCAGTACTGTCAATTATTATTATTTTTTATATTTTAAGATTCCACTGGGTGAGGAGTGATATCTCATTTCTTTAATGACTTACATCTTTCCATGTTACTATTCGCTATCCTAGATCTTCTCTGGTAAAGTGTTTTCAACTATTTTGCCCATTTTAAAATGGGTTACTTGTTATTTTTGAGTTTTGAGAGTTCGTTGGTCTGGATACAAGTTCTTTGTCAGATGTAGGATTTGTGATTTTTTCCGGTCACTAAGTTGTCTTTTTATTTGCTTAACAGTATCCTTTGCAGAGCAAAAGTTTTTATTTTCACGAAGTTCAATTTATCATTTTTTTTTTTGGTAGGGGTCATGCTTTTGGCGCCATAGCTAAGAACTCTTTAACCCAAGGTCACAGAGATTTTCTCTTAAATTTTCTTCCAGAAGTTTTATGGTTTTATGTTATACATTTATGTCTTTGATCTATTTTGAGTTGACCTTTATAAATATGTGGTATGAAACAAGGTTCATTTTTGTGGATATGAGTGGGCAGTTTTCCTAGCACTGTTTAATTGAATGAGCATTGTTTTTCCAGTGAGTCTACTTTACATCTTTGTCCAGATCAATTGATTTCATATGTGTGGGTCTATGTCTTGACTTTTTATTCTCTTCCCCTGATCTAGGCTGTATTGTCAGTAACACACTGTTTTTATTATTGTAGCTTTAGAGCAGAATTTCTCCCCCGCAGCACTGTTCATATCTGGGCCAGGGAATTCTTGTGGAAGCATCATAGGATGTTCAGCGGCCGTGCCTGGCCTCTACTTGCTAAATGCTAGCACATGTCCAAGTCACGGCAATCGAAAAACTCTCCAGACACTGCTACATATCACCCGATGGGCAGAGAACACCTCTGGTTGAGGATCACTGGTTTATAATGTCAGTCTTGAAAATCGGGCTTTATTCTTTTTCAGAACTGTTATGGCTAATTCTAGCTCGTCTGCTGCTTGCTCATGTAAATTTTAGGATCAGCTGGTTGATTTTTATATTAAAAAAATCCTGCTGGGATTCTGATTGGGATCGTATTGAACCCATACATCAATATAGGAAGAAGTGACGGCTTAATAATACTGAGTCTTCCAATCCATAAACACAGCATATCTCCACAATTACATAGGTCTCTTGATTTTTTTGAAATTAGCCTTGTATTTTTTTCAAAAGTTTCTCTCTGTGTGTGTATCTATCTACCTATCTATCTATCTATCTATATCTATATAGTTAGATATAGATAGATATAGATATAGATATAGATATAGATATAGATATAGATATAGATATAGATATAGATAGATATAGATGTATTTGTGCTGTGGACTCAGTGGTGAATTCAGGGCTTGCTGCTTTATCCACAGAATTAGATCTCCTTCTCCAGATCTTTCCTCCCCAGTGTTTTCCCAACCCTCTGTCTTCTCCTTTCCCTGGGTCATTGACTAAGGTTTAACTTGACGATCTAGTGACCACATTATCCGCCATCTTGCACGACTGGGGCGACCCTCAGGGTAAAGGGGTGAGAGACAAGAGAGAGGGGAAAAAGTTATTCTTCACCTGTTTTTGAACCATGAGATTCCCCTCTTCTGGTTCCTCTGGCCAGAAATTCGGGCCGCCCTTGCCACGGGGCTAGAGTTAAGCGGAGGGAGAAGGGGGCTGGAGTGGGCTTGCTCCACCTGGGCTGGCCGTAGGGGTCCTGTGTGACTTCACGTGCACTTTGATTCTTAATTGCTCGCAGTGTCTGTCCCCGAGGAGACTGTCAAAAATCGTCCATTGAATAAGTGGACAAATGAATAAGCAAATGAAAAAAATGAGAAAATGAAAGGAGAAAAAAAAAAAAGGAAGAAGAAGAGGAAAGAAAGAAAATGGATGGATTTGAAATGTCTGGTTCCTACAAGGTGGCCGTGTCTTTAGGCATAGTTCTACATTATGGCCATTAGATGGCAGTAGAAGCCAAGGCTCACTTAGTGATCTTTATAAAGACTATAGTCAATAATTATTGACAATCTACTATGGGTAAGGTAGTTAGGACAATGAGGAATGAAGCCGGGGAGGCACGAAGACAAATAAGAGGCAATTCTACCTTTTGAGAGTTTACGAGCTGATGCAAGCATAGTCTAACTATAATATAAATTAGATTGTGGTAATCCTACAGTAGGTATATCCACAAATATTACAGTGAGACAGGAGGGAGGGATTAATTCTGACTACAGAAATCGAAGGAGTCTTCACAGAAGTAGAGTTTGAGCTGGACCGTGAAGGATGAGTCTAGACTGGACATGCAGAGATGGAAAACTGGGAGAGGAGGAGGCATTTCAAACAGAGGGCCCGGATCGGGGTGGCATGTTTAGAGAGCAGCAAACATCGAATCGATGCGTGGCTGGGACAGAGGCTGCGTGAAGGAAATAATAGGGAAGCTGCGAAGCCAAGTTGGCATCAAATTATGGGAGCTCTTACAAGGGCTGGGGGGCCACAGCCCCGGTGCTGTCACTGATTCCTGTGGCACCCCTGTTCATGACGTGCTGAGCGCCAGGTGAGCTGGTCGTTTTAGCGACAGCAAACTGTCCTCAGTGCTGGCCCAGCCTGTCTCCGGGGCCTGCACAGCCACTGCTGGGCCACAAGCCGAAGAGTCAGATGCTCGGAGGGTCCCAGAGGGAAGCTACCTGAAAACCTTGGCCGGGTGGGTGTCAGGCTCGGAGGACCCCATTGTGTTCCCGTGCGAGGATGTGAGCCCAGAACGACCAGATCTTCTGATATTTCGAGGAGAGTCAAAAATACAAACATACGTGAAATTTCCTGATTTTTAAGTGCTGGCACTGACTCATCGTTGGGACGGAGTGGGCCTTTGGGCAGTGGCTTCATGACGCCCATTCCAGAGAGTCGCCTGCGGGTTCCTTCCCCGGTCTCTGTGGTGGCCAAGGTCCCAGGCCGGCCTAAGCGTCCTTTGAGGGAGTTCTTCTTTCCCTAACTCCTCCCCACCCCCTCCACCGCCACCCCGTATGGGCAAAGGTCCCCACGACCGCCTCACACAGCCCTGCTCATCAGAGAGCCGCAGCCACTTGGGGCAGGGGGCGGGGACGTGGCCACTCCCATGTCCTTCTTATGCCTCAAATGTGGTTCGTTTGTGCACAGAAAATCCATTCAGTGACTGCTTTGGTTTTCAAAATTAAACTTCTTTTAACATCTATCGCTTCTTTGAGCTTTTAGGTTTTCATTCAAAATATTGTGTTCTGCTTAACGTATTTACATCCAGATTTTAATAACTATTATTTCGTATTGGTTAGAACTCGGGGAGAATTTAGACTTCGTGTGTTCCTTGCCGATGCCTTATTACAGCCATCCAGATGGCAGAAGAAGGGTGACTGTATTCCACGCGCCTCGAGGCCTTGCAAGCTCAAAATCTGGCCCAAGGCTCTAGGAAAACTGGACACCGGAGAGGCAGAGGGTACGGGCCCAGGAAGGAGACGCGACGTTTCTTTCCTTCCCTTCCTCTCTTCTCCAGCGATCAGTGCTCTGGGGCAGAGGAAGAGTCAGCAAAGCAGAGTAGTGAGAAGGACCTTGGAAAGCCGGTCGCCCTGAGGTTCAGCCCGGCTCTTCCCCCAGCCGGCGAGGTGCCCTTCGGCACGCCGCTTAGCGTCTCCGTGCCTGAGCATCCTCATCTGTGAAGTGGGGATAGTAACGTGTTCTCTCAAGGAGGTTTCTGAAGATTACACAAAACGTCTGGCCCAGTGTAAGCAGAGGATAAACCAAGGGGTATTCGTTCCTTGTTTCTTTTCTCACATGAATGCTGTCGTAGCATTTATTTCTTGAGACCAATTATAGACAAAATTGCAAAGAATCAACAAGACCTCCTCAGGGGTTCTGGCTTCGCGTCCCCCTCAGGCCCGGTCTCCTTTCCATTCTCCGCGTGGACTCTTAGCGAAGAACTGGGCGCTTCTCGGCCCCAGCAGCCTCTCTCTCAGGGTCCCAGGGCTTAGGAGAGGGAGGAGGAGGGGCGAGGCTCGTCTGAAATCCTAGCCAAGGGGTCTCTTCCAGGAGCGGTGGATGCCCGGCCAGGGGATCATGGACCGACAGGGCGTGTCTGCTGCTTGCCTGTCCCCCCGAGGGTGGCTACAAGTTGAAAGTCAAGGGCAACGCTAGCGGGCTGTTTGGTTACGAGTTTCCACCAGGTGGCAGCAGAGTATCGCGGGGAGAAGTCCCGAGGCGCCTGTCCCCCTCCGCCCCGCAGAGGAGCAGGCAGACAAGCAGAAGGGGACTTCCTCAGGACAGTCATTAGCATTCTGAAAGCACCTCACTAGGGTTGGCAAGTCAAGCTCCAGTACGGATTCAAGGATAGCGCTTGCACGTGAAAACTAGCCGGCGAGGGGAGCGAGGCCCGGGGCCGTGCGGGGGGCCAGGAACGGGCCTCAGCGAGGGGCTGCCTGCGCGCTGGACCGGTTTAACCGCAGAGGCCCTGAGTGTGCTCTGTTCCCCGTTTAGCTCAGTCTTGCCACTGCGGCTTCTGTGGGGTCAGCTTTTGTCTCTAGACGGTCACCGTTACGATGCCAGCACAGGACACGCCCCCAACCCCGTCGGGACAGAATTTTGACTTGTATCAATTGAGATGAATTCTCCTGATTAGTTTTTGCCACGTTGAAAGCGTGAATTGTCCCAAGGAGAGACTGGGAATCACAGCAGTTTGAAGCCGGAGGTGGGAGGAAGGGGCTACACTGGGAGGATATCGGTCTACACTGCAGGACCCGGCCTTGGGTTGCTGGGCTGGCCCCACTCATGCATGGCCTTGGTGTTCTCCTTTTGAATAGAAATGATCTCACAGAACACGGACATCCGACAAGGACACTCTGGCCACGTGGAGCGAGGCAAAGCACGACCACTTCATAATCACGTCTGAACTCAAAAACAAGGACAGTGTCCGAAAGCGACCACGGAAACGACCAAACGTGCCCGTTCTGATGAACACGAGCGACTGCCGCGTCTTTCCCGGTTAAAGTCTCGGCACGTTTTATTCCTCGTACCTCCTGGGTAGGAACTATTAGGGTCCCCGATCACGGAACGCCGGCAGCATCCCATCCAGAGTGGGGCCGAGTAAACCCTCCCCCAAGTCACCTGACACAAGGCTCGGCGAGAGCGCCGAGTGCACAGGGAGGGGAGAGATTCTCGTGGACGTGCCAGAGGAAGGGAAGGAAGGACGAGGCCAGCCCCTCGCTGCCTCACGCGTGGCCTTGGGAGGCCCGCACGCTCAGTGGAAGGCAAGACCCTGCCTCCACTTGCCGCTGGTGCGCGTCCTCTGCCCTAAGTCTCCGCTTGGCAAAGAGCCTGCGGGTCGTCCGGGAGGTTGGCCTTCTGGAACGGGGTTTGGCGGGGGGAGCAATCGTTTAGCCTCTTCTCCTTCCTAAGCAGCTGACTTCTTCTGATGTGGTTTTGCGGTTACGCAGCAGGCAGCCCTGCTCATGTGGACATGCTGTACTTTCAGTTTCTGCAAGTGAGTCATGTTGACTTTCTTCCTGGGAGTAAGAGTGACCCTTGCTCAAAAGGACTACATGACTAGAAAGAAGAAACACCAGCGGCCACCAGTGCCGGAGTGTTTACCAACGTAGGTAGCCGCTGGTTTCTGGGAGTGGTATGCGTCATCTCTTCAAGCACAGTAAATTAGGAAGAGGCATTTGGTTTTGGACCTTTGAATATGTGCCAGCATTTGAAGTCTTTCTTTATTCTCACCCATCATTTGGAGGGATAATAATGGCCGAAGGGCTTGGGGTCCTCAGAGGGACGTACTTACCTCTGGCCCGCTGGTGCATGACGTCCCCATCATGTAGGGAAGTTTCCAAGAGGAGTATTTGCTATTATTGAGTCTTCAATTCTTGTGTCTACTATTGAGCTCATGAGATTGGACCACTTGACCAGGCCCTACGAAATCTCGGCAGGCCTGTCGAGAATCAGAACGGATCTCGTGAAGAGTCAGCCAACAGAAACAAGAAGGGCTTTCTTCTCGTCTGACTCTGTAGGGTGGTCCCACTTGGGTCATCTTTCATGGCTATATGTAGAGCGAGGGTGAGAGACATGTCAGCACTCTGAGCCCTCAACAAGCACCGTCGATTAACCGTGGCATTCTCAAGACGCTTGTCACCACTGTGTTCCAGGTAGCCACTGACGCCGGGTCCCAGTGGGCATGTGAGGCAAAGCCGGTTTTCCATGTCTATTCTAGAATCTCAGCTGAGCTTTGCTCTTGGGTTATAGAAGTCACGGGAGAGCCACACTGAGAGGGTTGCCTTTCTTTCCTCAATAAGGAAATCCTTCTGGGTTGAAGAAAGAGCAAAAAAAATTACTCTTTTGTTTTGCATTGCTGAGCCATCAGTCACTAACTGTTGCCTTGCTTAGTCATTTGGGCGATAGTAAGAGAAAGATAACAAAAGCCCAACAGTAGATAAAGAGACATTAAATCATCAGGAAGACAAATCATTCAGGACAGTTTATATTTTATAAGTACATAAAAATTCCTGCCACTTTATGCGGCTGAATGTTCAAGGTGATTCCATTTTTAATTCTTGTTAGGTACCAGGTCTGTCTGTCGTTTTGTCATTTGGCAGTTGCTATTAGGTAGATGGTAGCACCTATTAGGGCAGATGAGATTCAGTAAGAAAACGTATTACACTGGTAATATTTTAGATTTAGCACAAGATAGCTATTTATGCTTTTTTTCTTCTTAATGCATTAAGTAAAACTAACTGGTGGTTTTAATTACCAGTGTAACTTTGAGAGTGACAAGCATAAATGGACCTTGGGTATCCACTAGCTCAGTAGCTTACAACACCTGCAGTGACTGTAAAAATATAAAAATGTCTGTTATTTCAGTTGGGAACAAGGTCGTAGCTCCTGCTACCACTATCGAGGTGAGTTTATTGCCTATGTTCATAATGGAAGGAAATGCTAAATTTTGGTTAGAAGTTAGCAAAAATAATAATGTATATTTTTCCAGTTTGATTTCATGGATTCCCTTTAATGCTATTTGTAGACTTCTGATTAAAAACACTTGTTTTAGAATATGAACTCCTCAAAGTGGGGATTGGTACCTTATTCAGCTTTGAATGGATGTCACCCCCATTCACAGAAGCTCTGTATGTGTTCCTCTGGGTGGTTAGGTTCTTTGACTATAATAATTTCCTTTGTCCAAACGCTCATGGAAATATCCAAAAAAAAAAATGGAGCAACAGATCCAGACACTGACAGATCACCCTTCAGTACTGATGGATCTTGGGTTATTTTTGCATGGAAAAACCCAGTCAGCTTCCTCTGCAATTGTCACACTCTATTCCTTCCCAAGTCACGTCAGTCAAACTCTGGAGCAACGTCTCCTTGGGTCCCGCCAGAGGACCTGGCCACTCTCTTAAGTGGCATGGATAGTGATACTCTCATGTATTTTTTTCCTCTGTCATTATGTTTCTGTCATTTTCCTCGATTTAGCAGAGGGTTTTTTTCTGTCTCTTGTTGGTCCACCTTTAGCTGTTCAGCCTTGCAGCTGCCTATTATTCCTTATTTTTCAATTCTGTTAAGTTTGAATTGAGCCACTTGTATTTGTAAGTGTTTGAAAAAAGTTTATTATGACAATATTTGAAGGATTTCTTTTGATGAAAGAAAGTGTTGCTTGTCCCCTTAATAACTCAAATATCCGGTTCTTATTGGGATCCTTCCATCTGTATCTGTGCTGTTTTTGCTCCTCTGCTCTGTTTTTTGGTTCGGTGATCTCATCTAAGAATCAAGAGAAAAGGAGAACCAGAAATGACTTACGGGCAGAGTTTGTCTTCTCGATTTACCCCCTTCCTGATGTCTTTATCTTATAGGGAAAAACTCCTTGAAATATCGACTTGATCAAAAACAATAATGACAACAGAAACACAACAAGCTCTCACAACGACCTGAGCTTTTGAAAGCTATTGGGTATTGTTGAATACTCTTTAGCTCACTGATCAAAAAAGATTAAATGGCCTCAAACTCAGAAAATGAAAGCAGAGAATGTATTCTCTCCCAGTCCACTCCATTTATTGCACTTTTTCCTCTTGGTTGTCTACATACCAAGAACTGTTTGTTGTTAGAGAAGTCTTAGGAGATTAGAGTGTTGGGAATGGGACCACACGACTGTTTGGAATCACAGCCCTGAGGTAGACCAGAGATACAGTATTCCTCTTGAAGAGATCAGAAAACGGAGGCACAGAAAACCGACATGACTTGATGGAAGTCACCCGTCTACTTTCGGTCGCCAGCATAGCCGGAATTCCAGGTTTCTGAACTTCTACCCAGTTAGTGCTTCAGAAGTCTGTTGTCACAGTAGCATGACTTTTGCAGGTCATTCCTCTACGATCTGCTTTTCAAAACAACTTTTTTTTAGTTCTGCTAAGAACAGCTGTTTATTCACCATGAGCTCGCTGTTCCCGGGAAGGGCGCCAGCCCCGGGTCTACCTGAGAGCTGAGCCCAGGCTCGGTCTGTCGTTTGAGAGCGCTTGGCGCACGCTTTTTACTTCCGCGCAGGTAAAAATGTAATTCACTTTAGCGCAATTGTCTTGTTTTTCAAGGCGTTCCTGCGTAACTTTGGTGAGTGTTTATTGAGCAGGTGCTTTATGTAGAGTCTTGGACTCGTATTCACTTGGCGGACTGGGGTGCATATCTTGGGCCGTTCCTACGAGCTTTTGGCCTGGAAAGACAGACTGATCTTTTTACCTGGAAAAGGAAGTACAGAGTTCCCAGACATGGTGATCTGAGCATTTCCAGGGTATGAACTACTGAGACATGGCCTCACAGGAAGGAAAGTTGACCTGGTCTTTCTCCCCTATTGTGTAAAGATATGTTTCGGTTCATACCAGTAACGATTTATGTGAGTACAAGAAGAACTGAATTCTTGTCATCTAGAAATAACTGTTCGAATATAAGATAAAAAGATCATTTTCTTTTTCTTTTTTTTCCTTTCTACATTCTTCTCTCTTGTTATTTTATTTTCCCCAAGAAATATTTATAGAGTTTAGAATTGATCAAGGACCAAAGGTATCATATAAACAAAACGTGGCTTTTTGCCTCATAGGAGATAGACGTGTTATACGTTTCAGAGTAGTGAAGAAATCCATAAAATGCAATGGCAACATAAAACATGAGTGCCTAGCTACTAGGGCGGTTTCAGGAGGCTTTATACTGGGGGTGAAACCCGAATGGTCTTGGAGAATGAGTAAACGTGAATTATTTATACTTATAAATTAAAAACCTAAATCCAACATACTCTAAGAAATCAGTTCTAGTAGTCACAGTAGATGAAGCTGTTTTCCTGATCACCTTACTTAGCCTGAGAGCTGGAAGACGACAGAGGAGCCTGACTCCAATTCTGCAACGTGGCCTTTAAGAAATTGACTGGAGGCTGGGAGGTGCCAACGGTCCCCCCAGAGCACTTCCTGCCTCTGGGGCACCTGAGGGCGGCGGTGGGAGGTCTTCAGGGCAAGCGCCAGGCGCGCCTGTCCCCCCAACATCACTTTTCTAGCTCTCAGGAGTGGGGGCCCTAACAGCTCAAAACTGAAATTGTTAGTTAAACCACAGCTTTGACTGCTCAGCCCCCAGGTCTCCTGCTGCACTTGTCGATTACCCCGACTCCCACACAGACCTGCCTTTTTTCTTTTTTTTTCTTTTCTTTTTTTTTTTCTGGGTCATGCCAGTAAGCTCACCTCTGACTAGGATCCGCCTGTGTGACGGCTTCAAGCCCTCTGGGATTTTCAGAGTGTTTAATAGGGTGTTGAAACACCTATGGGGGACAGCCCCCTAGGTTGTGCCAAATGGTTTCTCACGCCTCACACATGGACGGTGGTTTTCTTTTCAAATTCACATGCAGTGAAATGCTCACAAATAAGTATAAAAGTGAAAAGAATGATCGATTAACTCGCTTTTGGAGACATTTCAATTTTAGGAGGAAAAGCCCAGTGACAAAATTAAACTTCCAAGGGATCCATTCAGATTCAGTTTATTTTCTGAAAATGCTATTCCTGTATTTATGTTTGATGTATTTGATTCCGAACAATCAGATTGATGACCTGAAAAACAATGATTGTTGATGTTTTGTACTTCCAAATGCCAGAAATATTAGAGAGGTAAAAATTAAAACAAAAAGGAGGTAACTGTAGGTTAACTATAGAATTCATTTGGAAATTCTCTTCTCTCTATGTTTGGGTTGATTGATTTCTTATTATAAAACCTCATGCATTCTCATATATTTTCTTTGATTAAAAAGGTGAGTTTTAGAAGCGCTGTTTTGTAGATCCAAATAGAAAGTTTATTCAATTAAAAAAAACACACAGAAATGACATTTTAGTTTATTGCTTCCTATTCATGAATAACTGGTGTTTCTTTGTACCTGATTACTTCACCCTTTATTATTTCAAAAGCAATACAGAGAAAACAGGCTGAAATATGAATGTTCCGGCTCAGTCACACACTCTCCGTATTTAACCAATGGCTGTAAGCTGGGTCGGAAATCAAATGCACTTGTAGAGCATCTAAAAAAATTGCACTCCCCTCTGCACTCTCTGCCGTTTTTATTCACTGTATCTGGGTGATCTCTGGATGTTTATTTCAGAGACGCTTTCAAAGCGATTTGGATGCTGTTACATTTTGGTCACTCCCCGTTTAGATTATTTTCTTTTCCTCCCTGACATTGTCCACCTCACGTCATCCCAGCTGGCTGCTTCGTCTTCACTGAGTTTCTTTGCTTCATTGTACCTGGTTACTTCCCACCTCCTTACTTCAAAAGGAACGCAGGGCCTTCAGAGGAGATGCCTGGTCGTAGGGAGGCATCAGGAGCCAGGCCCCTGTCTGTGGCTGGAACACAGCACAGCTCTCCCTAGAGGGGTCAGATGCCTGGGGTGGAGGAGGAGATGGGAACACCTTGGCCACTCAGAGACCTGGGCAGGAGGTGGGTGGGCTGCTACCCCACGGGGATGCAGGAGCTGTCAGGGCATGGCTGAAAGACCGAGAAGGGCCACTTGTCCCCTAGATCCTCTTGGTCATGGGACAGTACAGAGGATTATGATTCTTAGGTAGAGCTATTGATGTTTTGCCTGGTTGGCTTCTGGGTTCCAGGGAGGAATTGGTGATCTCACTAGGGCCTGCAAGAAGGAATTAAAAGTATGACAGGGACTGACCGTTCCCATTCAGATGGTCTCACAAGGCTTTAACGCTCAGTGGGGCCATGAATTATATAGCTTCTCTGTCTTGTCACTACGCACAGGGGACAGCACCACAAGCAGGGGAGTGAACATGGACTTCGATGTGGAAAACTATCTGGAGAAGGAAATTTCTGAGAGAGAGAGAGAGAGAGAGAGAGAGAGAGAGAGAGAGCGAGCGCGAGCTCTTGAACACAAATATTTCACTCCTCCATCAACACTCTTTTCTGTCTCTTACTGAAACTTCAAACTGGGATGGGCCGTAAACCACGCATTTGAAATCTGGAGTCTCAGTTTTTTTGCTTTCCGGCCTGAGAGGACTTTCCCCAACGTCCCAGCTCCCCCTGAGCCTTATTCCTCACTTGGGCCATAGCTTTCCAGGAGTTCTATCGCTTCCTCTTCTTTCTTCCCTATTTTTACAAGCGCTGTGACACGATGACTGTCCCTCGCCTTTTATGAAACCACATAAAGACATAACAAGCGAATGATAATACTCCGGCGGGGACATCAGAGTTATTCTCAAGCTGTGTGTCGGGAGAGGGTGCGGGGAAATCTGTCTCAAACTGACTACATTTCTAGTCGGAGCAATGGAATCACTAGTCATTTTCTCTTTTTCCTTTTGCTCTTGATACTTCAAATGTAATTTGAATCTTAATAAGAGATTTGATGGGTACGGCTGAAATGAGATGAAGATTTTCAAAGGAGGGATTTCTCTTTCAAACAAGAATACAGTGAGTTCAGAGAGGAAGACCCCTTTATTCTCATGATTGTGAAACAGGATGTGCTTTCTTTTTAAAAACATCTTGAGGCATTGAAATTAAGTTTTCACTAAGTTGGAGTTAGAGGTTGTTTCTGGTATATTCTCTACACATGAAAAATAAGATGCATTCATCAGAAGTGGCTGTTTCAGATAACAAATAACATTAAAATTTGTTTCCAAGGTAAAATACAACCTCAAAGGACAAAGGAAAATTAAAATTTGCCAAAGCTTAGCCAAGCGTCCATCAAGTATACATGTTTCTAGGTTCAGTCTTCACACCATTAGTTTGAGCTTAATAGACACACATGTTTTGGTATTGTCTTTTTTCTTTTCTCTCTCTCTTTTTTAAATTAATAGACAGGTATAGGTTTACATAAAAATTGAGCAGGAAGTACACAGAGTTCCCATATTATCCCCCACCCACAACACACACACACACACGCACACAATTTCTTCTGTTATTAACATTCCGCACTGGTATGGTCTCCTTGTTACAACTGATGAATCAATATTGCTCATTTTTTAAATGTAGTAACTAACGTCCATGATTCACATTGAGCTTCCTTCTTTGTGTTGTATGTTCTATGACTCTTGGCAAATGTGTCCTGTCCCCACCATTACAGTAGTGTGCATGGCCCGCCATGTCACTCATTCATCCCTCCTTCCTTCTCCCTGAATCCCTGGCAACCACTGAGTTTTCACTCTATCATTTTGCCCTTTTCTAGAATGTCATATAGTTGGAATGGTACAGTCTGGAGCCTTTTCAGACTGGCTTCGTTCACCTAGCAATGTGCATTTAAGGTCTTTTCATGGCTCAGTAGCTCATTTCTGTTCATTGTTGAATAATATTCTGTTTTTGTTCATTGTTGAATAATATTCTGTTTTATGAATGTACTACAGTTTATTCATCCACTCACCTAGTGACGGACATCTCCGTTGCTTCCAGTTTGGGGCAATTATGAATAAAACTGCTATAGATATTCATGTGCAGGTTTTTGTATAGTCGTAAGTTTTCAGTTCATTTGGGCAAATGCCAAGGAGCACAATGGCTGGATTGTATGGTTAAGGCTGTTTAGTTTTGTAAGAAACCACCCAGCTGTCTTTCAAAGTGACTGTATGCTTTGCACTTCGACCAGCAGTGAACAAGTGTTTGTGTCGTTTCACGTCCTCCTTGGCGTTTCGTGTTTTCAGAGCTCCAGATTTGGCTGTTCTGACTGGCGTGTACGGATGCCTCACCGATGTTTTCGTTTGCGTTTTCCTGATGACACATGACGTGGAGCGTCTTTTCGTGTGCCGATCTGCCATCTCTACATTCTCTTCACTACTGTGTTTGGGGCCTTTGCCTGTTTGTTTGTTTTCTTATCTGAGTCTTTAGAGCTTTTTGTAACGTTCAGATACAATTCCTTTACCAGATATTTGTTTTGCAAATATACTTTTTTCCATCCATGGCTGTCTTTTTGTTCTGTTAAGGGACTGTCTTTTTAAAATGAGGTGTGTTACCCAAGGAAGCAGTTTCCTTGGTTTCCTGGGAGGGCCCAGTCACCATGACCCGAAATCATGAAAGAGGAAGGCAGGGAAGTTTCATTTCAGTAAGAAAAGTTAAGTTCTCATAACGAGGAGATCTTAAAGAGAATTAGCATGGGGACCAGGAGGAACATTATCCAAATGACCAACTTTTGTGAAGTAAAGTGGACATCACTGGGATGGACAGCCGCCTTTAAAAACGTAGCCCCGTACTCATGGGAGACGTGTGCTCTCTGTGTGAGTTTGGCGCTCATGATTTCTCATCCCCAAGCTTCGACCTTGAACGTCATCCCATGTTTTTACTATCTTTCCCTCTTGACTTATCGACCTCGCACTGTGCCCGCCTCCGTCTGAACCCCTGGCGTTTAATGCTCAGTGCACGGCACCGAGCCACGAGCCTGGGCTTCCTCATCAGGTGGGCCGAGCCTCCGCCCTCCGCTCCACACCTCACGGGCTGCATGATTTAGGGGACCCGTTGTCCTCCCGCAGCCTGTCTCCTGTGCGCCTACCCCAAAGGGTTGTTGGGAATTTTAGGGGAAGTGTGTAAAACGTTCCACCTGGTATGGGCCAC